>VWZO01016436.1:833926-976291 GCA_013396975.1 Bucco capensis | reverse complement strand
AAAAAATCCCTTGCGCAGGCTCGAGGGTGCTATCTGCTATCCTCTTTTTATCAGTGCACTTGGAAAAGGCGCTGAGGAGGAGTGTGGATGGAGCCCTCCCTGGATCTTCGTTCGCGAAGCCTAGCCACGACGACGACGACGACTATGACTATTAGCCATAAAAATGCTATCTATCCTTGGTGAAATGAGATGAGCTGCTTGTCTGCATTGTGGGCAAAAAGAGTGCACATGTTCATTGTGGAGAAGCTGGCTTCCCAGACAAGTTAGAAATCTTCATGTGAAATTCAACATCTGGCTGCTCCAACAGGTAGCTTGTGTCTGTACCCCAGATAATCTTGAGTTAGCAATTGTGGCAGCACTAAGTTCATCAAACTGCTTAGTAATGCTTGGTGCTTCTAAGTTTTCAGGTTTCTGGTTGTGTTCTTTTTCTCAGGTAAACAGTAAATTCTTTAGAATAAATGATAATGTTACTGTGTGTAGATGATGTAAGCCAAAACTTTGTGAGCAAAATGCCATGCTGCAAGTCTTTAATTTACTCATGCAGTAGTTTACACAGATAGGCATATTTAGCTATTCTTGCTGCTTCACAAATCATAAATGTGTGTATTAAAATATTTAGATTTTAAACCATGTTAAATATATGCATACGTATTTGATGTGGTTGTGAAAAGTCTGTCCAACTATAGTCTGTCAAAAAACTAGCTTTCTACGAAATATTTCAATAATGTAAAAAAAAAGTTTGTTCAAGGTTGACTTTATGACCTTTCAGAGAACTTATGGGACAGGATTTAACAGGAAAAACCACATAGACACAGTATTGCAAGTGCAGAGGATTGACAGGTTTGCAGAAGCAAGCTTAACGTGACTTTCTGATTTTGTTCAGTCCACTACACAGTAGCATTGAGTAGTATCTTTCATCAGCACAGCAGGCAATCTTTTCTAAATGATAGTATCTTGACTATCAAACCACTGAAAACCATGAGGGGAAGTAGAAGTTGAAATGTTAGCAATGAAAAGAAAATTGTCATTTGTTTATATCTCCAAAACGCAAGTGGGGGAAATGAAACAAAAGCTTGCTTTTACAAATAGGGTTTCATCTAATAGTTTTTAAATTCACTTCTGGAGAACTTTACTTTGCATATAGAAACTTCTTCCTCCTTGTGTCTATCATTCTCCAAACCATATTTAATGCGTTCTGTTCCAATTTTACTCTGCTCCTGATTTATTCATATGCAGTAGCTGTTGTACTTTACACATTTGCCTATTTTCTTCCATATAGCAGGCATAAAGGTGTGCACCCCCTTGGTATCAGCTACTCAAAATGTAGGGATGTTACATATTTGATATAATGGCTTATGGCTAGATTTTTCAGTGAGTCAGCTTTCACACAGTTTTATTTGATGTCAGGTTGTGCCTTATTCAGTTCAAAGTGGAAGTGCAGACTACTGGGAAGATAGCTCATTGTGGAATAGCTTACTCGTCCTTGAAACTTTTCCTTCAAACACTTGAAGGGATGTGTTGAAACTGCAGTGATAAGAATTCATTCTTGGTAAACTCTGCAGATTTATACTTAAAACAGTTTTCAGAGAAGTGTAAAGTTTTCAGAAAACAAATTTCTGGAATATTTAAGTGGGTTAATTCCCTGCAAAATTTCAGTTAGCTTTCTGTAGCTAATACCTATCCTACAGTATCCCACAGTACTTTTAGGCTTATCAGAGCATATATGGTAATTAGACCTTTTCTTTTTGGGGGGGGATCATCCTTTCTAATAATCTTTCTTATTTGCTGGAGAGGTCATGTCAAAAGAGAGTTTACAGAGGAATGCATATGTTCATTACAGTTGAATTGATAGCAATAGGCCAGAGGCTGCCAACTGCCTGCCTGTTAGAATCCCAGAGTGTAGTTATTTCCACTTGTGGGCTCGTGCATGGTGAGTGCGATTCACGCAATTCAGAAGCAGAGGTTATCCTGAATACCCAATGTATTATTCCCTTTTTATAAGGACACAGAAGTGACTGCAAGGCAAAGTTCCCACTGTTCTTTATTTCAAAAGTAATTCACTTTTGAATTAGTGAAATGTTCATTCTACTGAAGAAGATAAAGTTTTCCATGATCCTACATGTCTTGTCTTTTCTTTGTGCTTTGTTCCGTGATCTGATCGTTCAGATGAAGACCTGTATAGATACTTGACCTAACAAAGAAGTCTCTAGAGGTGACCCCTATATGAAATAATCCAATATGCTTAATTTCTTTATCTGAAAAGGCAATGTACCTACCTCAGTGTCCTGGTTTTTGACTAGCTACTATGCAGAAAATTAACTCTATCCCAGCCAAACCCAGTACGCTCAGCCATGAATCTTTATCTCAATAATAAAACCTAATTTTTTTTCTGTGAGCAAAACACAATGGAATCACTTAAAAGCATTTGCAGTACTCTAGGAAAAACATGCATAAATATGTGGGATATGTATATAGATATATTATGCAAAGAAACATAATAGAATTATGATATTTTTCACTATATTCATCTTAATGCTTTATGTTCTTTTTTATGCCTACAAGTTAACATAAAAGGGGAGGAGATTAAGCAGTTGTGTTAATTAAGTATGAATGTTGTGGGCAGAGTGAACAGCAGGACTCTCTATGATCTGACATCTCTCTTCTGTTTTCATTATTGTTACTGCTGAAGGAAATAAGCCAATGCATTTGTTTTGCTTAGTAGAAAAATAAGTTTAATAAATGATGGTGACTTGCAATCTGGCTAGTCCTTGAAGGCATATTACTCCACTTCTGTTTTATATCAATATGAAAATTCTTGTTTTGTGATTCTCTGCCAGCGTAAGATGCATTAGGGTTGATAATTTCCTGTGTTCTGTACCCTGAACAGTTCTACCCTTCTGAGTGAAGGAAGAAATGTAAGATACTTGGCGCTCTCTTGTTTTTGTACTGCATTTCACTGAAAGATCTTGCTACTAAAATTTGTATTTAGAAAAAACCCAGAAGACTCTAATAGTTGATTCTTATTCTTTTGAAGGATGGTGTTCAATACTGTTGCTCAAAGTATCATTTCTGCTTTAAGCTACTGTTATTCTATTTGAAAATGTCAGTAATGCAAATTGAAGCCAGATTCCTCTTGCTTGTGAGCGAACATAAGGGGAACCTCATGTGGCTTTGCCCTTCCTTATTTCCTGGGATAGATAGCTCTTCACATCTGCCATAGCATAGGACCAGTGCAGCCTTTTTGACATTGATGTATTCTGCTTGCTTTCTGAAGGAATAAAGAGTGATCAGTTGAGAAATTGGTTGAATTATAAATGTATATTTGACTCCAAACTTCTGGGAATTATAACTCTTGCAGCATAGCAGGGAAAGATACCTGCATCAAATGCCTATGTATAGTCCTAAGATTGTGGGGGGAAAAAAAAAAAATCATAGTGAATTTCCCAGGGCACAGCTGCAAGAAAGTAATATCATAGTTCAGCTAAACAAAAAATCACAAGTCATCCTTCATTAATCTGTTTGCAAATAAATTAATTATTCAGTCTCTATACAACATTTTTATTTACGATTGATAAGGAAGATTGGAACACTGTAAAAGTCTAATAAGAAAACAATAGCATGAGTCTAGTCTGTTTCCTAAATACAAATGCTGAAAATGAACCATACCCTTCTGAAGAGTATTTCTCATCGTTTGTTAGTGTGACCCAGTCCCTAAACTTTCATTCAGACTTTGATTCGTGAGTAGGCAGAATAAATGATAAGGTTGCCCTGTCTTTTCCACTACACTGGTTTTGTTGCCATGGTAGGAATTTCAAAGACAAGCTCTAGTTGTATTAAACTCTGCTGTTGAAGTTCCATGACATAGACTTAAAATTCACCAGCTTTCTTTTAATAAATTTGGGTGGACAGGGGGCTGGTTTGGAAATTTTCATCTTGGATCAGGCTTTTAAACTTTTCTATGCAATGACCAAGTAATCTAGATTTTAGTTTTGGATGAAATCTGAGAGATTCACATAATTATCTGATCATAGAGGTTGAGACATATGTGAAGAGACAGTGTAATTGATGATTAAATAGAAACCAGTAAGGTTGTTTGCTGTTGCAATGTATTGCTAAAATCTCATCCTGTCATTCTGCAGTACAGCAGAAATATTCTATTGGACTCTGGCCAATAAACTTTTCCATTGGAAAAGTTTTTCTCCTGTAGCTGGAGAGCTGCTGTGAAGGCTTGAATCTTTAAGCAGTTTTAGTCTTAAAGACAGAAATTATGAGTGAGAAGTCTAGAAGAACCTATTTCATGTAAACTGAACCTCAGAATTGTTGGAGAGAAGGGGTTTAAAAAAATGAAAGCAGCAGACTGAGGTCATGAAGAGAATTATGCTAGTTTATTATTCCAGGTGCAAAATGCCATCTGAAATTGAGGAGTTATATCATTTTAAATCATTGCTTCAAAGCAGAGCTAATTAGTGCTGTAGAATTAGTTTAGGACTATGGTAACATTTAAGTAGGAAGCCCTATTAACATTTCTTCTAATCAGTGTTTTGAATAGAATATCAGCTTTGACTTTTCCAATTAATTCTGCTAACTCTATGTCATAATGAATCAATTGGCTTCACTTTTCTAGTACTAATTCTTGGTGGCTCTAAACCTTCTGCAACTTAGTGATATTAATTCCTTTTCCTGAATTCTAGGAATATTTTATCTTGTTCATATGTTGTAGCTAGAAAGGTAAAGCATATAATGTTTTAACAACTATCACTCTATGAAGTATATTGAATTTTGCCTCTATTAGCAGAAATACATACATAAAGCTCTTGGGTTACAATGATTAAAACTACAAAAATTAAGTAGTAATCAAGATGATATACAAACATTGAGTCTGCAAGGTATCCATTTAGTGCAGATTTTATACTATTTATAGCATCAGTGTTTCTCTTATGTGACGATTACAGACACAGACGTTATCTAGTTGCCCATTGTTACATGGTAGCAGGATGTCTTCTAGCAGTTTTGACTTTACAGATTCCTTTCATTACACACAATATAGGAGTGTTAAATTGTAAAAGTAGTTGAAATCTTACATTCTTTCAACATACATAACAGAGTTATAATTTTAAACCTTAGGTGTATCAGTTGGGAAATATTCTGTCAAGTAAGGCTTAGGTCAGTGAGGAGGGAAACTATTCAAATTCTTGTTTTTCATTGGAAAAACACCAAAAAGCAATCCAGCCATTTTGGGTTTAAGGTTGCCAGAAATATTTGAATATATGAAAAAATATGCATTGATATAGGATAACCTCTTGTGAGAAAAGTGAAAGACAGTAAAGTATGGGCACGCATGTAGGAAAACATGCAACGGGTTGTGACTAATTTCAGGTAACTCAATGGGAGAGTATGAGTGTTATATGGCAACATCAACACTGAATATTTAAAGTGACCTCATATTGAGCATGTTTATTCTTGGCCTTTTACTGTTTGTGCCTTTCTTTATCCCTACGTACTGAGTTCCCTAGATACTGAGATTTCTGCCTGCCCACACTGGGCCAGGGTTTTTACATTTAAAGCAGTAAAATGATAGTTAAGCTGCTGCACTCAAGTTAATGATTGTTTTGACATATTGTGAAGGGAGTAATTAGCACAATGGGTAGTTGATATGGAGGATGCTGCTTAAATTTTAACTACTGCTTAAAAAACAACTAGTTATATATCTCCAGAATTTTATTTGTTTTTTTCCCCCACCTTGTACAAACTCATGATACATGATATTTACAAATACTTTCCCTGTTTGAGATAACCCATATCTTATCAAAAAGGAGTTAAACTTCTGAGATTGCTTTAGAATATAAAAATATTCTTTCAAATCTTACTTTTTAACAATGCTTATTCATGAAACCTGTTAAATGTTTAGAGTGTGATAAAAGTGGGAGATAAAGGGGTGATTTTGAAATGGCTAGAGGAAAATAGGTGGTAGTCAAATCTAGTTTTGATTTAACTTTCTCTTATAGCGTGAGACTCAGTGCTGTCAGATTAAAGAATACTTTGTTCTTTGAATAAAAAGTTATCATCCATGTAATTGTATGACAGGCTGGAAGTTCTTGAACATCTAAATGAGTTTGTTTTTTCTTATATGCCTCTTGCAGGGAATAATAATGGGCTGTTTGGCTTTTTTCCAGATAACCTTTTTCATGCTGCTGTCTGCAGTGTGCGTAATGCTGAACTTGGCTGGTTCCATTCTCTCTTGTCAGAATGCTCAGCTGGTAAAGTCTCTGGAAGGATGTCAGTTGGTGAGTAATGAAAAACAAGTCTCTTAAGGGCAATGGTTTTTTGATTTTTATTTATTTGGTTTTTATATACATATTCCTATAATTTTTTGAGTAGTTGGTGTTTAGTAGCACCACCTATAGGCATTACAACATGAAAAATCATGTTGGGAAAAGTTTGGGACTTGAAGTGCTAATATGCTTACAGTGTTTCTTCACCTCAAAAAAAAATTTTCTAGTATTAGAAGGACTTGCTTAAACAGAATATGTGGAATATAGGCCCCATCAAAGCAATGTAGTGATTACCATTTGATGACAGCAGTTTCAAGATTTCATCCAGTAGCTCCTTATATAGCCAGTGTATTTCACAGATGTACTGATAGTAATGTTTTTGTATGTGTATGCTAATATTTTATTTGCCAACCTAAATTAGTTCTTTCTTTAAATTTCTAAAGCAACTGTATGCTGCTTATATTAAATAAAACACAGAATAATCAAAATCACCATGTTGACATGCTCTAAATTATTAAAAGATACAGTGTACCTCAAGTTTTATGTTTTTATTTGAGAAAAAAGTGCATACACATTGAACTCTAAAATATTTTCAGACTTAAATGCAAATACAGCTACAGAAATAAACTTGAACGTTTTAATGCTTGAAATCTCTGAATCTGTGATTTAAAGTAAATTATAAAGCATTTATTTCTGTGTCCAACCTCCCCTCCCTCCATTCATACGGATATGCACTCATAGGATTCAGTAGGTATTAGGAATATGTGCATGTATGCATCCCAAGACATTGGTACGAATTACAAAGGGAAAAGACATTTTTCTCTTCAGTGGTGACTCCACAAAATGCTTGTGCACCTCTTCTGTTGTTTTCTTCCTTTGTTGTCCAATAAAACCTTGCAGGTTTCCATTTGTACCCAGTATACCTAACAAAACTAAGTTGAACTAATATAAAATGTTTCAGCAAGTATTTTGAAAGGCCCATGAAAAACACAGAACAGGAAACCCATTTGGGTGTGACCTGTTCCATGCCTTCACCTTGTTTAGTTAGCTTTTAAGCCTGAGTTCTATTTTCTAGCCCATTTCAGAGGGGTGTATTTGCAGCTCCATCAGCTAAGTAGTCTGGAAAAGTTGATGGATTCTGCTAGGCTTTCTACAGTGTCTGTGATTTTCCTGTGTGGTTGGGGTAAAGGCCTTATAGAAACAGATGGAACCAGATAGCTGGTGGAAAACCAGCAGTGAGCCAAAGAGAGGAAGGGAGGTTTTTCCCTGTAAAATATTTGATGTAGGAAACTCTTGATAAAGTTCCTGGCTCTGATGTTGATGAGGAGTTGGAGTTATGCTGCAGAGCTGGAAAACGTTGAGCTGGTGGAAACCGGGTCTGTTAGAAGATGCTTACTGTACTTTGGAGTGCTATAGGAAAATACCTTTTATGTTAGGGGATTTGTTGGATTGTTTTCGTGATAGAAAGGAAGTATCATAGGTATTTTTTGTAGAATATCTTTCAAGTGAGTCTTACTATTTTATATTGAGATTCTTGCTTTGATATTGAGACTATTTAGAAGTTCCTTTGAGGGATTGTGTTTTATATCAGAATTTCCCATGAAGACTTATAAATGCCTTTGCATCTGTATGGAAGAGAGAATCAAGTCTCTCAAAATGAATGACTTTCTAAGTATATAATGAAACTGTGTCTCTATATGACCTATCTGCTATAATTTTCAAACACTGTATTGTCATTGTAATAAATATCTTAGGCATATGTCTGGACATGATGTTCCACTGGTTGATACGTCATGTTCCATATTCTCCAGCAATGCTATCTTAACACACCTCTAATGTAGGATACTATCAAAGCCCTAAAGAAACAAAAGGAGGAAGCACTGGGATTTTGGAAACATTTATATACCTCTTCCTTTCTCAGTAGCTCATTATTTGAGCTAATAGGGCAAAATCCCTTAGAATTTCTGTACTGTGCAGTACAGAAATTATCTTAGAACCAGCGTGTTGCTTACTGGGTTTGACATTTAATTGACTATAGTAATAAAAAGTGTGTGTGTGTGTGTATATATATATATTTATATTTATATATATATACACACACATAGCTGAGGGGAGCCATTTGTACCTGTGTGGGCAGTCTTTAACCTCTGACTTGAGAGTAACCAGTGTCATGACTGACATGATTTGGAGAGATGTCCAGTAAGCAACTGGAAATCGTGGCCTAGGTGGAGAAGAACGAGTGCAGGTAGCAACGATGGTGCCTCTGGTGCGGCTTAGGGCCTGCATGGGTTTTGCTGTCTGTGTAGGTTTGCTTTTTTAGAGCCTTTTAGGCAGCCATTAGCAAAAAGGGCTACTCAGCAAACCCTCTGAAAAATCCCTAAGCCTACAATTAAGTTGCTTACTAAGACTACTGATAAGTGTTGACATATGTGCTTGTTCGAGTCTGTTAAAGCACGCTGATGATATTTATCATATAATAATACCACCTAGTCGTATGTGATCTCTCTTCTGGGATGGATTGTGATAATATAGCTGTGTTAGAATTCCTCATAGGCCTTTGCACCAAGCAGAAAGAATCATGCTAATGAAAGAGAGCATTCTAATTTCTCTTAATAGAAGCTATAATAGAGGTCTAGGACAAAAAGATAAAAATCAAGTTAATGAGAACCAATGAAGGGGCAGAAAGTTGAAATAAGGAAAGTTCTGCTTAATTAGCACATTCATAGACAAAGAAAGCACTGACTGCAGCCAGTGGTTATATGTTCATTACCAAGAAAATGACCTAAGACAACAGAAAGTCTTTTTGATCTTTTAAATGTTTTCTTCAGTGACCTCTCTTCTGGTTATGAACTCCATGTTTCTTCTTAAGTTTTGGACAGAACTACCACCCCTAAAACAAAAACTGCTGCAGAAGTAAACGGTGTACTTGGCTAGTAAATTAAAAGGCAACAGTTACATTTTATTTCTACATCCCTGAGCTTTTCCTTCCTGCTACAGATGGAATGTGCCATTTTTCCTCTGGACTAATGAAATGCTGAGTTGGCAAAAGGTGATAAAACAAATATTCAAACTGCTAGTTTCAATATTCAGAGCATGATGAAATACCAAGTATCTTTGCCACAGTCTGTTGTACTAGGTGAGGGCAACTTAATTTCATTGTGACTGTTTATCATATCATAATTGCTTTTAAAAAAATAATGTCTTCTGCCTAGACCTTAATTTTCAGGTTGAGGACTTGTAGATGAATATGTTATATTGCCATGTTAAGTGCTTATAGGTATGAAATTCTGTAGAGTTCTGTTCTTGTAAACCACTCACTGGGAGAGATGCTCTAGGGAACAACACTGCTTTATGATTAAGTGCAGCATTTGACTCAGAATTTTGTAATTTATTATATTGAACATATTTAATTATTTTGTTACTGGGTTTTGTTCAAAAAGGAAAAATCCTAGTTTCTTAGCTGCTTGTTCTCAGCTTATTTCGTGCGAATTCCTTAGAAAGCCCACTTTAGTGTTGTAGGACCTGCACTATGTGACTGGGGAGCTCTAAATGCATGCTTTCCTTTCTAGGATACAAATTTACCTCACAGTGGTGAAGCTCTAGGAATTAAAATCCAGCTTTTGTAGACATGCAGTTTGAGATGTAGTTAACATCCTATGTAACTGTACCAGACAAAAAATATACTAGTAAATTCCCAAGCACAGTACAAAAGTCTAATTCAAAATAAATTCTGTTTAACAGGTAGTATTTCTGTCAAACTCATTCATAGTGAAAGTATGGCTTTAAAAGTGGTAATAGTACCTACTGTGTTGTGGAGTTTAAATTCAGAAGTGTTTCACATATAGAGTAGTTGTTTGAATAAAAAGAATGAGAGACAAGTGTCTTAGTTTGCTTTAAACACTGGGGATTTATTGTAGATTCCACAATAGATATTTTTGTGTGAATACGAAAAAGGCACCCACCATGTGTTAGATTTGAATGTGTAATTTGTAAATTTAGTATTTGTGGTTTTTATCCTGCAGCATACCAACATTTACTACACTGAGGAGCAAAAAAAAAATAAAAAAAATCAGTAGCTTTAATGGCTTGTTATGAAAATTTAATTGGATTTTTTCCCTGTTATTAGCTGTAGGTCCTGCAGCCAAAACCTCAAGATACTGCTCTGAGTGAGAGTAGGATGTGTACAGAGCAGTTACACACTCAAGCTGTTCATTAATGTGTGTATGAGAAACAAGATTTTTGTCTTAGGAGTTTATTTTTCAAAAAAGTTAATCTCTAAAAATTGTGCTTAACATGTGGGTAGAACGATTTTTGTATTTTGTTTTATATTCTATTACTGCACAATATAATTTTGTTAGTGATGTTTTATTTCATAGTCTTTATTTGTCTTTACTGCGTGTACCTGTCTTATTGTAAGTCACTTACTTGCAAATCAGTGCTCTAGTTTTAATGAATTTGACAGCTACTTATTATTCAGGAAAGTAGTGATAGTGTCTATCTCAGTATGGAAAGATTGCTTGTAATTTAGTTTATAGTTGTGTTACTGAAGTTGGCCTGTGCTTATAGTAACATATACAGGAAGACTCTCTTTCCCTCGACTCAGTTGTGTGTGTGTAGACAAAGGAAGGCAAAGCAAAGCTTTATTCACTAGTCATATATTATTCACTAGTCTTATTCACTAGTCATACATTTCCCTTGATACTTCCCTACCACTCACCTTCATTCCTTACTGGATCCTTCTGCTCTTTTTCTTTGCATATGGTGCTGTAATTGGCTGAAGTTCCTTTCCAGGGATGTATCAATGAGGATTTCCTGCACTTCATGATATTTTTTTTCAACTTTTGAACTTGTATATTTTGGTTTGAAATATTATCCTGCTGGTTTTATATTCCCTATAAAAAAAAACCCAAAACCTGGAGGCTGATTTAGAAGAGAAAGTAAAATCTGTTTTTTACAGTAAGTTTTACAGTAGTCAGGGAAGGGTAGAGTGCAAAGTAACACTGTTATTTCATCCCTCTCTTACCCTTTTTGGTGAGAATGTGTGTGTAATCAGCAGTTATTTCTTCTTTGTTAAGACCTCAACAGAATTTGATGAATTGGTATGGAGGAAAAAAAGCCTGATCTTTAGTTACTTTATTATAACATAGAAGACTTTGTGTGTGTGTGTTTGTGTATGTATTTTTAATAAGTTTGAAGTTCTTTGTTGTTAGAGCATCCTTTATTTTTGGGATCCTCTGCTGCATAAAAGTCACGTTTTCATGGGTTTATCACTTCTGAAGTAACAGTACTGCTTTTTTGACAAGACAAAATAAACTTAAAAGACAATTTATGCATGTAGGCAGCTCTGACTGATGTCTGAAATCTTAAATATGATTTGGATGAGTATACTGTGTAACTGTCATAAATATGAAAGTACATAAGCTATACTGTGATTACTGACTATGCTTACTAACATGAGTAAGATTCACAAATATGTACAGGATGGTGGGGAGTTTTGTAGGGGATAAAGTGAATGATGCTTTATTCCTGACCTCTGCCAACCAAAAAAAGATTTAAACAAAGGAGAGAGAAGAGAAAGAGCATAGTTTTGGAGACATTGCTGATGTAATTGTCTAAGGCTGGCAAACACCAGCCCTGCAGTTGGAAGGAGTCATCTTAACTTCTCCCTGTACAAATGTAGCTCTATTGTTTGTGCTCCTGTCTGCATTTATGAAGCCATAGGGTGAATGGTATTTGAGGTCTTATCTGGACTAAAAATAAACTGCTCCCACACACAAAAAAAAACCAAAGCAGTTTTGACACTGTTTAGGTCATAGGGTAGCTGTATGAATGCTTGATCCTGTCTGAGTAAGTGTGAGACAGCAGGAAGGCAGGGATGAGCATTCTGGAGCATAAGAGCTCAAAACTGCTTGCAGCTGCTGTATTGTTGAAAGCACAAATGCAGTGACATGCTCCATCTTTTGTGCTGCCCACTACAAAAACACAAGTTAGCAAAGATAGCACTTCACAAACATTTGAAGGAAAAGGTGCACATTAGGGTTCTTGAAGATGCATGCTGAAGATTAAAATAGCATTCTGGTTGCAAATGATAGGTGTTTTTGAATATGCTCTGCTGTTTAAGATGTCTCTGTGTTTTGCAGGTTCTTTCATGAAAACAATTACCTTTAAACTATTTTTAAGAGTTGAATTAAAGGAATAGTTACTGGGCAGCACAAACTTGGGGATCTGCTTTCTGAATCTCTCACAGATAGAGCATCTTGACTAAAAGTATTTTTCTTTTCAGCCTGTTTATTACATGAGATAAAAATAGACCTGAGATCTGTTTCATATTGGAAATGTTTCATACATCTCATCATGAATCAGTGACTGTCTTGCATTGAGCAGGGGCAGCACGAATCGGAGAATGATCTTGCTGCAGATAGCTTTGAAGTCCATTTCCTTCATTGTTAAACTTTTCAGCAGCTAAAGGATATATTCATTGCTTGGTGCTAGTATAGCAAGTGTGCTGTAGCATTCTGGCCACTGAATTTGGTAGCTCTAAATTTAAAAATTTAAGTTTCAAACTTTTCCCAACAGCTGACACCATTTCCAGAGAGGTTTGGGAGCAAGAACTTCCCAGTGG
Organism: Bucco capensis; assembly: GCA_013396975.1. Classification (NCBI taxonomy): domain Eukaryota; kingdom Metazoa; phylum Chordata; class Aves; order Piciformes; family Bucconidae; genus Bucco; species Bucco capensis. The sequence continues at coordinate 963,397 of VWZO01016436.1, read as the reverse complement.
CATTTAGTCCTTGCCCTTGAGTGAAGAGCTGAGGTTGTCTGGTCATAAACAGTGTAGTTCTGCTTCAGGGAATTCTGCACAGAGACTCTTGTTTTGCATTTAGTAGTCATTCCTGTTATAATAAGTGTAAATATAAATTTTGGGAAGTGTATGTCTGTTGATTTATGCCTTCTCTGACTTTTTTTTTTTTGTCTCCACAGATTAAATTTGACAGTGATGGTGTCTGTGTTTGCTGTGAAATGCAGCATCAAACCTCAGGCTGCAGTAACTTGGGAGAAACACTGAAACTGAACCCTCTTCAGGAGTGTAATGTTGTGAGGCTGACCCTAAAGGTGTGTTATGAGAAGAATTAGAAGTTTATGTCAGTTTTAAGTAGTGAGTTACCTAGCAAGACAAAAGTGTGTGACGAAAGGAGGAGTACCTGGTGTTCTCTGTGTACTTCTACATGCAAAAAGAAGAGATTTTGATCCAGCAGAATGTAGTGTTTCTGTGCTTGAAAATGGGTTTATGTTACACACTAAATATCTGTATTTGCATAGATAACTGTTTTGTTAGAGGTTATTTAAGAAGCAGAAATCACAATTAGTTATGGCTGATGCTGAAAGGTATAAGAACAGGTCTAAGCTTCCGTGTTGCTGTTCAGGAAAGCTAGAATCCAAGGTGGTGATTGGCATTGTTGGGTACTGTCATGGTAGACTACAAAGAAACAAAACATCAGCAGAATGGTTAAGTGTTTTGTGATGTATTGCTAACATATAAAGCAGTACAGGATTTCAGGTAGAAGCTCCTTTGGGAGAGAATAGTAAGTATTTTTTCAGGATAATGCTGGAAACATGTTTATAGACTGCTCTGCAATATTATAAGAAGTTTAAATCTTGCAGCATTTTGTCTTAAAACTACCCAGATGAAAAATTGAAAGCAAATACTTGGAATATTGTATCAGTGAGTTATATCCCAGTGTACTTGCCCACATCATTGTTTCACTTCATTGTTGCTAAACTAGCAAGACATGATGTTCTCTTGGTTTGGGAAACAGTGAGGAATCCATGGAAGAATTCATCAGTGGAAACAACCCTAGCCTGAGAGACAGATAGCGATTCATTTTAGGTTTAATTTACTCATCAACAGAATTAACTCTGCATCTGTGGCTCTCAGTTTCAAACTATATATTTTAATACAGTTAATAGAATATAATGGAGTAAAGTATTGAAATTCACTGAGATAAGGATCTTAAGGATTTAAGCTATAATGTGAGGACTGAAAATGTTATGTTGATATTTGAAGCTGTATTTTAAAGTTCAGAACAGGTAGAAATCTTGGAAAAAGCTATGTAATAAGTATCTAAATTTTTTCAGCTTTGCTAAGAAAAAGGAAAAAGATCAACTACAAAGTAATAAGGATCAGGTAGAAATTAGAACAATTTGATACAGCTCCAAAATTAAGTAAAAAGTTCTGCCTTGGATTTTAATGAGGATGATAAGAGTTTATGGGAGCAAAAACCTCCTGGGGAGCAGGAATTTTTTAAGTAGAAAAGAGGCATAACTTGACATTGCTGGTCAAAAAATAATAATAAACTTGAGTTTAGAATGCTAAATTCAGAACTTTGTTCAGTGGTGCAGTTTCAGTGAAAGGCATTATGAGAAGGTAATGCTGGAAAAATAACATCTCAGAAAGACATTCTTCAAAGTATGACAGATGCAAAACCATGAACCTGTCGTACAGAAAAGCTGACTTGCTGATCCTATAAAAATAAAGATTCAGGGAGCATATGGTTGCTTGCTGGAAATATGTCAGTAGAGTAAACTTTAATGAGAGAGAAAAGAACTGTTTATCTTTGAGGACACTGTCAGCATATGAACTGAGTAGAACTGACATATGCTGGAAATCAGGGTAAAGTTTCTAACCAATGCAATCAGAAGCACAAAATATAATTTCTTGTAAAATATAACTCCTTTATAAAAGGAACTGATGACATGCCTGCTTGCACTAGCAGAGGACTGATTTATACACTATAGGTATAGTTTGAGTGCAGGTTTAATTAAGTGTGCAGAATTTGTCATTTAAGAGAAGGTAGTTAGGAAAAGAACTTTGTCAGAAAGTTTCTTAAATGTTTCTGTGGTTTTTATTCTACCTTTGCTTTCTGTGAAACAGGAAAAGTTATAACAGTGGCTACCAGTCTTGTGTATCTAAACTGTGCTAGGATCATGCCTTGTGTGATACTAAGTGGAGTTTTTTTATAATCCCTTTGAAAAATGTCTAAAAATTTTGGGTTTATTTTTGTCATCTGGGCTCTGAATCATGGGGACACAAGAATTTCCCTGCAGTTTCTGTGGTTACACAGAAGTACATATATAGATAGAATAATGAAGAGTCATAGAATACTAGCTTGGAAGGGACATCAAGGGTCATCTAGTCCAAGCTTTCTTGGGAAAAGCACAGTCTAGATAAGATGGCCCAGCACCCTGTCCAGCTGAATCTTTCAAGTGTCTAATGCTGGGGACTCCAACAGATAGGAGTATTGATTGCAAAAGCTGTGAGATTAGTGCCAATTCCTATGCTTGCATGAATTGTGACATTTCAGCACAAAATCATATGTTAAAGTAAAATAGACAAAAATAATTTGCCATTTCATTGTTGTGAGGGTTGGGAACTCAATCCGTTTCAAGGACAGTGAATTGGTGAGTTGATAGTTTTATTGATGGTGTACTTGTAGTTTTGTCTGTACATCTTCAGCAAAAATAGCACATTTGCCTGAAGTGACAAACTACCATTAAGATCTGCAGGCACCCAAGCCTGATCCAGCTCTTGTTTTACAATGGAGAGATCTTCTGGCTTCTGTTTTTTGTGAGAAGATGCATTTTCAACAGTTTCCTGAATTAATAGCTCCTAAAACCCTCCTGAAAAAAAGGTTCCTTGGTTTTCTCTAGATACTCAGGTTCAATATTCTGTGCTGCTGAAGAGTATGGTATCTCAGTATTTTGGTTTTATCAATACCTACACTTCTAGAAGTCGGTCATATGTTAGGAAGTTACTTGACTTAATTCACAGAGATTAATATATTTCAAAGAAACATGTTTGTAAAGCTATCCTTAAAAATAAACATTTCAGACCTGTGTAAAGTAGTGTACTATATTGTCCTTTCATTCCCTAAATCAATTCTACGAAGTACTGGCCCTTTCTCCATTTACAGTTCAATGTGCATTTGAGACCTACATGGCTCAGAATTGATTGTTTCTAAGCAAAGAGTCTTCCTGGTATTACAGCAGCTGGTTTGTTGTTTTTTTTTTCCCTAGTGTTTTTCAGGCATATATCCAGTTAGAACAACTGAAGTTATAATTTGAGTTAAAAGGATTGTTGTCCTTGAATTCAAGAATAAAAGAGGTACACAGACACTAATTTCATGGGTGAAGGAGCTTTACTGCTCATTATCTCTTTTCAGGTTACAGTAGTATTAGAAATGAAGCACTGTAATTGAAGTCAATCAAGGGGAAAAGAAATCATCTTCACAGAATTGCAAAAGTGAAGCTGGTTTTAGCCCCTGATCAGTGTGGATGTTTAGATCCATATGTTCAGGCCTACTGATTAGAGTGTTCTCTTTACACATCAATGAGCTTCTTTTACTCCTTTTATTGTATATTGACTAAGCTCTCAAAAGTGCAAAGGACTTAAGAGCCTAAAAGACTATGAACCTTTATTTCCATAGGAAAAAATCTATTGAGCCAACAAAATGTGTGTTGTAAAGAGAGTTGCCAGTTCAATAGTTGCACAGGTTGGAACTCTTAAGTGCTGAGTTTGTGCTATGTAACTTTTTTTTGGTAATATGAACATAAGTAACACATTTCACAAAAAATAACAAGTATTTTAAATGTCAGTAAATGTGGGGATGAGATGTTGATCTGTACTTTGTTTCCTTCTGGAGCAAAATAGGTTTAATTACAGTTTCTCAATTCTGTGTAAGCAGCACAGGTGGATAGTTTTCAATATAATATTTGGCAGAAAGAGTTAATATTTTGTGGTCTAAGTGTTTCAACTCTGTGGTATGTGTCTGTATTGAATGCTAAATTCCCTCCTTTGATATTCCTGCATGTAGCTTAATTGACAGTACAGTTCATTGCTATGATATGTAGAGACAAGGGAGTGATTAAATATTTAACAAAGTCTACCTTTGAGTTGAGTTGTGAAAAATGTCCAGAGACTCTTGTTTTATTTTTGGCTTACTTGATTTTTTAATCTGGATTTAGTGGATACCTAAAAGGAATTAGGGAACTCCTGCAATAGTTTGATAAAAGGAGATGGGTGAATCAAGGCCATCTATGTTTTTTTAAAAAAAATAACAATTATCCTGAAGCATCTAATTTTATTGGGCTTATGCCAAATTCCTTTAGTGTGATCATTATCACCTGGCTTCATTTCAAGCCCTTACAAAACAGCAGCTTGTGGTAGGTGGTTACATATTGAGAGGAAGTTTCAGAGAAACTTTATAGGTTTTGACTTGGTGCTTTAGGCATTTGCTGAATCAAGTGTGTACACATAAGATGAAATACTCATTCCAAAGGTTAATGTGTCCTCCTGCTTTTTCACAGCTATCAGTTTGGAGATATAGTATACATGGAAACAAAGTTCTTTGGGAATTGACCTTAATATCTAATTTCATATGCAGACTGCTGTTAGTCATTTAGTATTTCACTTCCGGAAGTGCAAGTATATTCAGGTTTTGCTGTTAATATTGAATGCATGTGTTATTACATGCATTACAGCTGGATTCCAGCTGTGGTTGACTAAAGTGGCTTTTCTACAGCTGATTCTGGAAGGCAACCAATAGTAGAGAGAAATTTAGTTCTAACTTTGTTTTCTAAATGAAGGAGCTCTGTGGATATGGCTCACCCTTAGAGCAAAGTGGTAGTGTTCCAGTTTTGGTTTGTATTTGCTGGCATAGGAGGTACAAATTACATTTTGAAGGGCAATATTTCAGAAGTGTGAATACAGTTGCAATGAGTGTTCTTTGATTATGAAGGACACAGTTCTGCCACATCTCCCATCACTAATGGGGGACTCATACCATTGTCATTTTTCATTTTAGATTCTATCTCATTCAAAAGATTATTTTCTTTGCTTCTGTCAGGTAATTCCATGTGCTAACAGTGGTTCTAAATTGCTTTGTTAAATGATTGTTTCCACAGCTGAGTTATCAAAATGATAAATCATTTACCATTTTTTTCCTTATTCTAGTTTAATACCATCTGACTGCCTTATCACCCAGCAGTTTGATGGAAAACAATGAGGTTTTAGGACAAAATGCTCTTTCTGTATATTACTGTTTGTTGTTTTTTTTAATATGCTGTCTCACTGAATTACATCCTAAAATTATATGTTATGAATCCAAACTATTAAAAATATTTCAATTAAATATTCAGATTTTTAAAAATACTCAGCTTTTTTAAATACAGCTCCTATTTTAATGCATTCTTTAGGCTTTTGGGTATAGTCTCAGATTTAGAGAACGTATATTCTTACATAGTCACTTCTCTGGAAAGTGGTGCACTTGAGGAGAAAGATTGGTTGTTGCTCTGTGGGGAAAACAAAACAAAAAGACCAAAAAAGAAAGCAACTAAACAAAAGGAATGTCTTGCTTTAAGAAATCCCTAGTGATGATGAGGCTACTGCAATCATTGCTCAGTTACTTGCACTGTTAAAAATTTAAACTTACCATCTTTTGAGTATTTAGCTTTGCTGTCCTGTTATGGTTTTGGCTGATGGATGTCTGCTCTTTATTGATCTTTGAAATACACAGAAGTTCTGCATCACTGCATTTGAAATACTCTATTTGTATCTTCACTTTCAAAAAGATGGCACTGGGAACAATACTCCATCTCTTGTATGCTCAGCCTAAAAAACCAGTCTGTGGAGAGAGGGCTGTAGTTACTTTGGCCAGTAATCCCTGCCCTACATAACAATGTAATGCTGAATAGCAGATTGAGTTCAGCCACCCATGCATGGCAAGGGAAAAATCTCAAACCACAACAAAGAATCTGTGGTCATTGTGAGTGTTCAGTCTGGGACACTACTGCAGTGTTGACTTACTTTGGCTGTTGTTTCACAGTAGGTAACAATGAATAAAAACTAAAGCAATTGATTTGACACTGTCTGGAGAAGTTTTCTACAATTACTGGTAGAGAAGGGGAAAATAACTAAAAATGAAAAGCATTACTTGGTTTTACTCTGTGCTTTAGAGTGTTGGAGGAAGGAAATGGAAATAAAGAAACTAATAGTTTTTTCTCTCTCTGTCCATATAGTATGAAATGGGCTTGGTTTATTCCTTATTTTTTATAAATGTGAGAGAAGTGTAATTGAGAATGAGGGTTTGGTTTTTGGCTTTTCTCCAATAAATATAGTTCTGTATTTATGATGTTGCTTCTGTCCTTGCTTAGTAGTAGGATAAAGAGGATAGTAGTTCTTCAGGAAAGGATCTGGGATTATGTTTAGCAAAAGATAATCAGTGGTGTACTATTGCAAAAAAAAAAAAACAACCCCAAACAACGTAGTCTTCACTGCAGGATGTGTAAGGATGAATATATCTTGTAAAGCATGAGAAATAATCCTCACACTGTAGTCAACATTAGGATTCTGAACCAGCTTAGGATGTGAACCAACTTGAGGGGAACCAAATGATTGCAGTCAAGGATTGGAGGAAACGGAGTGCTGTAGAGGAGGAAGAGACTGCAATCATGATAATAGAGCTTAAAGGTGTAAATGTCTGCTGTGTAATAGCCTGTTCTCCAAGGCTGTGGAAGGAGTAATGATTTTCACCTGTGGGATGGATGGAGACACTGGTGGTAAACATTGGAATAGCGGATGAAGTTGTGGAATCTTTAGGAACAGATCAAAGAAACATGTCATGAGTGATAGAGGCACAGTTGAGTCTTAGCCTCAGGCTTGTAAGTTGTATGAGGGTCTTGAAGACATTTTGCATCCTAATATGCAACTTTGTTGCACGTTCTATGATTTAGCATAAATGATACTAAGTTATACTTTCAGATTAGCTAAATCTTTTGGTTCTGAATGACTGTAAACAATGAATAAAGTGTCTTATTGCTAGGAAATAGTCCTGTTTCTACCCTAGTTCTTGTCTCTGTCTTGGTGTTCTTTACCTAGGTTTACATATAGAAAACATATGCAGGATCTCAATCTTTTTTTGCCACTGTTAACTAATTGCATATCTAGGGATTTACCTGCCTGTTTACCTCCATTTGAGTACTCTAAGTGAGTCTATATGACTTTGTATTTGAATGAGTCCTCAATATTAACTCTTAATTCTGTATGTGAGTTAAGAGATTGGCCATTCCAGTGTTTTACTGTTGATGCTGTTGTTTCATCTCTGGCTGAGAAGCTGGCCAAGACTGAAAACTGCTGCCCAAATCAACAAGAGCAAATCTGGCTCAGTGCAAGCTATTGAACAACTAGAACTTGTTGACCCATTTAATGTCTGCCTTGTTCCCATGGCTGGCATTTCCATCTTGAAGTGAAGGTCACTTGAGGAGCATGCAATTATAGTGGCAGGAGTAAATCTGCACCTTTCTATCATTTTTTTTCAGTACTGTTGGAGGAAAAAAAAAAAGGCAAGCAGTGCATTGATTTTATAACATAGGAAGTTTTTTTTATGTACTGGCAGTGACTGGAATACTCTTAACCTTAGAGCCTGCAGAATGTTCTTTACACTTTGAGTGTTTTTACTTAATCAAAATTGTTAATATACAGTACTTTTTTTTCTTCTGTTCTCTTTGATGCTTTTTCTCAAATACTGTTAGTGGCTGCTCAGAATACTAACTGAGACACATAATTGTCACAAGTACAACAGCCATGCAGTTGCTATAGAAGGACTGTAGTAGCTTTGAATTGTTGCCAGAGTGCTAAATTAGTGTTCCTTTTCATTGCCTATTGGGAAAGTAACTAAAAATCCAGTGACTAGAAGAGATGGATGCTTTTTTTTCTGGTTCTAGAAACTATTTTTACAAGGATTTTATTGCAAGCTGAATGAGGTCTACACAGTTAATTGAAACCATATCAACTGATAGCAGTTGACAATGTTTATTATCAAATTGCTAAAAATATTTGCTGTCCTTTGTGAACCTGAGATAAGAGATGATATCCTGATGCATGTCTTTTCACAGGACCTGTTGTTCAGTGTGTGCGCTCTCAATATCATCTCCACCATTGTCTGTGCTTTGGCAACAGCAATGTGTTGCATGCAGATGGTTTCTTCTGATCTTCTGCAAATGGTGAGTAGGTTTCAGAGAGAACACAGGGGGTATTGCCCATTATAACATGTTGTCCTTTTCTGTGTATACTCATTTGTACCTACTCTTTGCTTATAAACATGAGCCTATTTGTGTGTCTTTGTATAGTGTCAGGACATAGAATCCTAGAATGGTTTGGGTTGGAAGGGACCTCTGGAGGTCATCTAGTCCAACCCAACTGCAGTGGGCAGGGACATCCCCATATAGATCAGGTTGCCCAGAGCCCTGGCAAGCCTCACCTTGAATGCCTCCAGGGATGGGACTCAACCACCTCCCTGGGCAACATGTGCCAGTGTTCCACCACCCTCGTGCTGAGGAACTTCTTTCTGATGTCCAGTTTAAATCTACTATTCTCCAATTTAAAACCATTGCCCCTTGTCCTTTCACTGCAGGCCTTTGCAAACAGGCCCTCTCCAGCCTTCTTGTAAGTTCCTTTTAGGTACTGGAAAGTCACTAGTAGGTCCCCCGAAGTCTTCTCTTCTCCAGGCTGAACATGTGTGTACATGGGTGTATTTTATCTGCATGAATCTGTATAACTACAGCACATAGATGTATACAGTATGAATAGCCCCTGTGTTCAAAATGTTTACGTATTAGAGTTATAATCAGGATTTTGCAATTGGGTCTGTTATTTTTGTTAACAAGGTTATTAATGTTATTTCTGTCTTTACATGTTTATCTTCAGTTTCCACACTATCCAGAGCAATTACTTAGCTTTGAGATACTGTTTTTTTCCTCTTCACAACCCTGTGCCAATAATAGTATTTGCATAAGGAAAACACATTCAGCTTCAGAGTAGCACTTGTGTTTAGAGTAAGAGGAAAAAGGATCATTAGTCTTCTGCACAGCTAGCTGCGTTACAGGATGCTGCCTTGTTTTGCTTGGACAAAGACAGCTTTCCTATCCCAAATGAGCACTGTGATTCTGAAGGTTTCAATGCAATGTTGAAACAATACAAAAAAAAAAAAAGAAAAAAAAATGAAATCCTTTTTGTTTTGCAAAGGATTTTGGTTTCTAACCCAGCTCTGTTACTGGCTCCTTTAGCAAATTGTCCTTTGTTAATAAGAGGACAAGTGCATAAACCTAATACCAGACATTTGTGAAGCTCTCATATTTTAGAAGTTTGCATAGACAGAATACTGGCGCAGCAAGTTAGCTGCAAACCATTTACACAGCAGAGGAAGGTTGTATAACCTGCCATGCAGGTGTGGTAGATTTAACAATAAATAAATATCCACTAGCTGCCATTGATACTGATTTGAGTTTAAGTGCATGAATTACAGATAAGGCATCTTTTCTAGACAAGTGTTCCAGTCACTGGGTTACAAATTTAGTTCAAAATTATCTTCAATCTGTGATCTGATGTTTACTTCACATAGCAGTGGGTATAATGAGTTAGGCACATAATGTCTCCATACAGCCCACAAATGGTACATGTATGTGTTTTGTCCTATACTACTCTGTGTATTCGTATTGTGTGTGCTTGTAGAGGCTTGTGAACAATACTTATTAAATAGCTGCTTTTAGATGTCAAAGAGAATTGACAAAAATAATCATTCCAGCTGATCACACTTTATTTAAACATTAAAGGAATTGTATCATATTGTGAGTATTCTTTCATTTCATAAGCTTCCCCTGCCCTCCCCTTCCCTCCAGACTCCCAGATGTTTGCTGCAAGAGTGCCCATTGACCAAAGATCACCTTTGCATTGCAGTGATGACAGGGACATGAAGTGATTGTCACACCTGGAAAGATCTGTTGGCCTAGTGTAACAGGAGGAGCAGCGATCCAGTGTAACCATCTAGAGTCCAGGAATCTTAACCTACTCTTAATTTTATGAAATTTAGCAGTGTAAGAGGAACAAAAGTATATAGACTACAATGAACCAAGAATGATATTAACGTGCTTCTGATGGGTGTGTGCAAGAAGCAGTAATCACAAGTCAGATACCTTAAAAGCATGTCATTTTTCTCTGTCATTTCATTCTTCACTAAAATCCTTTATTTACTGCCTAGTGATGTTGCCATGATGTCAATTTTTTCCTTGCTTCCTATGCTTTGTGCTTCCAGCTTTCTGTCTTCCTGCTTAGTTGTCTGTTCTCCCACCTATTGGCAAGAATTTCCTTCCCTCCCCACAGAAGAAGGGAATTAATCTTTCTGCTTAATACCAGACTTTTCTTGTTTATCCTGAAGTTTTTCCCTTTCTTTTTTCAGGTTGCTGAGCCAGATTCCTACCAGCCCTAAGTGAGCGTAACTTCCCCGGGGCTACGCTGACTTAGACCAGCTGAACTCTGACCTGAAGATTTCTTTTTCTTTCACTATTTTCAGTCTATTGTCTCATGATCTGCAGTTCCCTTTTGCTCTGCTGCACCAGAAATCTGATATATTTCTTTTCTTGCTTGTTAATACTTGATTTTTGTGCTTTTCCCTTTCTCTTCTCACTGAGGTATGCATCTCCTCTTAGCAGAGTTGTACCATGGTGGAAGTTTTAAGATAGCAACAGCACGAGATGCCACCCCCCCACCTTGGATGAAAACATCTTAATTTATTGTGCTGATTCTTTTACTCTGTTTTCCCTGTATTCAAGAGCTATGCAGGCTCTCCTGTATGAAGAGGAAACATAAAAATATAATTCCTAGTCAGCAAAAGCATGATGCAACAGGGAGCATCCTCCTCGGACGTCATTAGGTTATCACTAGATCATCAGTTTTGTGATTCATGTGCTGTTAGTGTTGTCTCAGGAATTAATAATTTAGAATGGTGTGTGAATTTAAAATAATTGCACGTTTTCTTCTGGCATGAAGCTGTTCTATGTGCTTCAGGTTTTATTGCCTAGCAACATAGAGTTGGTATATAATGCAGGCTCAAGGAAATCCACAACAGTATTTCATGCATATCTGCTTTTTTGCTCACTTCTGCATACAGTGAGTATCTGATTCATACCAGCAAACTGACAGTATTGTATTGGAAACTGCTACCTTCTGAGGTACCACTCTTTTAGTAAAAATGCTCTAAAAAATATAAACACAACCTGTCACGTAGTAAGCACAGATTAAATTTTCCAGTGAAGGAGGTTTTTTTGGTTAAAAATAATCCAACCAAACAAACATTAGGTTTCAAGCACTAATGACTGCAGAACATTGCAAAATATTTTTAATGTGTTATGTTTTCATTTCCTTTAGCACTTCATTATGTATTGTTGTATGGGACACAGAAACACATTCTCCTAGGTTGTTTCTTCTTTGAGTTGACTGTTTCAGAAAGTAGCCCAAATTTTTCACCTTACTTTAACCTTTCTCACCCTGTTAAGTATGCACAGTCGCTCAGGAAAAAAACCAACAACTGCCAATTGTACTAAAGCTTCAAGAGTCAGTGATACCATAGTTAAAGAATGGAATAGCATTTGTTACATGTTTTACTGCCTTAAGGGTGCACTCCATTACAGGGCTTCTCAGAATTGTTCTTTCTGTGCACACACCCTTCCAGCAGATAAATATGAATCAAATCAGGTTATTTCAAGTTTCTGTAATGTGAAGAAACATCTCTTAATAACCAACTTGTCACTTCCATGATAATTCATTTGTTGCCTAAGGCAGTTTCAGTTTGCATTTTGTCTGTTGAATGGCTACTGCACAAATTCACCCTGTTTTCTTCAAAAGGTAGCTGCCTGAATTAAATACAAGACATTATGCCCACTGTGGCCAAGCTTAAAGCATGGAGTACACCTATTCCAGTCCTCCTTCCATATCAAATATGTTTATATAGTACCTTGGCACTGATATCATTTACTGTATTCTGATTTTATCACTATCACTGTTACTAACTGTTCTTCATGTTAGGTGATATCTAGAACAATCTGTTATTTTGTAAAGGAAATAAGGTAAGGGTGACAGATGCAAGCTGTAACACTTAATTACTGTTTTCATCAGCCATTATGATAATTCAGCATGTCATTAACTTAATAGGCTGTACTTAATATTTCTACTCAAATAAAGCACCTCCATATGAGGATAATATCTTGCTGCCATAGTTTAACCCCTTAACCCAGTGAAAGAGAAATAACAAACCCCTTCAGGATGGAGCTTCCTATTAAGTGAGAATTTCTCTTAAGTTGTCACATAGTCTTTATTATTTAACCTCATTATAGCAAAACCTAAATATTATGGTTTTTTGGCACAAAGCTCCCTTAAAGGTAAAGCCCAGAGGATAGTCCTTTTAGAAATATGCATTGTGAATGCCAGAATGATGTGCATCCAGAGAAACAGCCTACATTTAAAGGTGCTTGGATAAATAATCCCTCATCCCCACCACAAATAAAAAAGGTAGAATGGAAAGCTGTGGTGTAGGAAAGCTTTTCACATTTTTAGAAAATGTGTAATTTTTTTATTTCACGTTTTATTGGTAGAATAAGAATATTTAAGACTATTTAAAATATAGTCAGTACTTCAAGAAAGATGTTGTGTCACAGACCAGTCCCTCTGAGAGCACAGAGCTAATGGCTTGTGATGGTTCTAGGAACAGAAACTGAAAACAGTGGAGCAGAAAAATTTGAATCTGTTTCCCTTATCAAAATATCTTCTGTGTTGCAATTTCCCTTTAAGATCAGGGAGAAATTAGAGGAGTCAGCCATGATCCTTCTGTTCTTGCAGACAATTAGTCTCTATGGTACCCTTCAGGAGACACTGATTCCACTGTTTCAGAAAAGGAAAAATACATCCTATCCAGGAGGAGGACAGTTAATTGAAGAGACAGAATTATAGACCCAAATATATTGTAAAGAGCTTTTACTATAGATAACATGGCAATATTTAATTATATGTAATTAGAAATTTTTATTTCCCATTCCCAAGAATTAGCAGGTTTTTATAAATGATATAATAGAGACTGAAAAGAGGATAATGAACCCTGGAGTCTCTAAAGGACTCATTTCAAAGTTACACAGTAAATTTATTAAATGTGATATGCAAGGCAGAGGTAATTACATGCAGTTATGGGAAATACCCTAGATAAGATTCCCTTTGAGCAGTAGTCATGTACTGATTTACTGGTTTAGGTCTGATACAGCTGCTAAGCACTGAATCCCAGCACTGTCATTTACATGGAGTCTATAGGGCTGGTCAACTGCAGAATATGTAGAATAGAGGATGTCTTTTGTTGCTGTTTGGTAGGGATGTGCCATACCTGGAAATACTGATGAGGAGTTAGTCATCTCAGGTAGAAGGACCTACCACATCATATCACATTGGGTAACAGTTTCATTAGAGAATTATATTTATAGTCCTGATCTGTTGATTTTCAGATCTCTAATTGAGACTCATTTGTCAGCTTTTTCTTCAATAGACTCTAAATATTCAGAACATAATACAATCCAATCATTCTGGTCACTTCAGTAACTGACTTTTAGATGACCTTTCAATGAAGAACTGGACATTTAGTGCAACAATAAACAGAAAGTGAGGTTTGCAGTCTTATTCATAATTCTCTAACGGTGTTTATTTCACCTTGAAGAGCTGAAAACTGAGAGTTATTTTATTCTACAAAGCACTACCTCTTCACTGGGAAGTTCTAAGCTTGCTGAGAGGGTCACTGGCATCCAGCCCTACATCACTGACTGTCTCAAGTTCTCAGTACTGTGGCACACAGACCCTTAGGCATAACAGCTTTCTCAGAAACTTTTACCTCTTCTGCTCTGGTGTGCTTCTAACGTTCGTGTTTCTTACTCTCTGCTTGCTAAGCACTTGCTGCTTATGCCATGGCTAACTTGTGTATTGAATTCAGTTCCAAGAAGTTGGTACAAAACCCACAGCATTGTACAGCTTTCTTGTTTACCCTGCTGCAACCAGATAGCATGTTCTATTCTCTCATAACTGCAAACCAAAGAACAAACTCAATTTTTCTGGGTGTGGAATAAAGATGAGGGCTGTTTTAAATCGGGCTGTTCAACTCTATCAAAGTTAGATGTGCCCAATTAAAAACCACCAAATCGTGTGTGCAATGTGTGCTCTCTGTTGCACATCCATTTAGCACATGCCTTGATCTATGTATAATGCCTACTAGGTATCAGACACGTTCCACAGACTGAAGTAAAGTCAGCTTTAGTCCAAGGATGAGAAAAAACCTGCATGTGTGTAATAGTTTGAATTCCAAGCTTCAAACATAGGGTTGGCTACTTCCTTAGGGAAAAGCATGAATTCTAGATCTGTATTTTGTCTAGATCTGTATTTTATTGCCTGTTGGATTTCTGAAAGCTCCCAGCATCCAACAGCTCCAAGTGGTCAAGAGAAACAGTTGAGTATTTGGCATGTCCAGAGCCAGGGGATATCTATTTATGTCTAGTAAATATATTCTAAATAACTATTGACAGCTATAAAGTTAAGCAAAGCTTTAAACACTGTTGGCTGTTATCAGTGTTTACCAGTGGTGCTATTTGCTGTTTATCCTTGCCTGCCACCGTTTTTCTATCCATTGCTTCTGCAGTGGCCATTGGTTTAATCCCCAAAGCACGGCTAGGAGACCTGCTGTGTGAGTTGTTCCATAGAATGAGCTGTGGGTTTTGACATGCCTTTGAATGCAACTTGATGTTATTTATACTTGTGACTAAACAGGCCACCCCCCCCTTTTCAGTTTGGCAGTTCTTGTTGCCTATCCTGCTTGCCACCAACACTTTGAGACTGATCATTTAGTAACAACTGTCTTCTAATGTCAAAAATGTTTCCTTGTGAAAGCTTTTGTCAGCATTCCTCCACCTAGTCCAGCTTTGTCAGCTGTTTGCATTTTTTACCTTATCTTTTCCTTACCTACGGACTTTGTATTTGGTCTCTGCTGAGCCCCTGCCAGCCCTCACCATTTGAGACTAAGCCTTAAATATATTTAAAAAACATTTTACTGTAGGAAGAATAAACTTTTGCAGGTTAGGAGAGATTAGTAGATAGGGTAGTATGGAATAAGAGATGATTTAATTCCTACTTAGTAGCTTTCCAATTCTTCTCTCAAGGATGTCTGTTCTTTGTGATAATCCCTTATATTTGCTATTGTTTCATTACCTGCTAGTCTCCCTCTTACAGCCTCTTTCACTTTAATTTCCGTGCCTTCCAGCAGGATGATATCACACAGGTAAACTGTTGTTTATAAACACCCCCCAAACATGTGCATCTTTCATGTCTGTTTTGCCACTCATTTTCAGTGTTGGTCCCACAGAGTTCGTTGCCATGATTTGTATTCTCCGTAAAGGTTCTTGAAAAGGAACCAAGATGAAATGATTCTATTGTTAAACTGAACTGCATCTAAACATGAGGTTTTTTTCCTTTTTGAACCACAGCCTCTTCTACCTTGTGTAAAACCTTTCTCTGTCACATCCCACAAAATGTTTGCTGGTAGTTCACTCACTGTCAAATGGCTATGTGTTTATTGACCTTGTTCTGAGGAATGTTAAGAGTGTTGCTCCCTATGTATGGCTGAATAAAACAAGCTCCAGGAAACTTGGGAAGTGAAGGGATGGAGCTACATGGTCTCAGGTGCAAACCAAAGCATGGGTTCCGTGGCAGTATATGGAAAAAGTCTGGGAGAAGGTAAAAGAAAGTTGTAAAAGAAAACTGTTTACTTTCCAGAATGTGCAATGACCCAAATTATCAGCTCTACTAAGATGAGTGTAGTCCTGAATGGAATCAAGTAGGGTACAAAACACGAGCCAGAGTATGCAGATACTTGTCTTTGCTATGATAAATTCTTACACAGTTTTTTAGATCACTAAGTTTAAGTTTGTCTTGCTTCCTTATTTCCTGAAAGATTCATTAATGTCTTTGGGATGGTAGCAGACTGATGATTTTATCACTTAGGGCAGAGGTTTGATGTTTAGCAGTTAATATTAATGCAATGTTAGAGTTGGGGAGATGGCTGTTGAAAGATTAGGTGAATTTAGACCAAATGACTGTAAAAATGTAGTTTTGTTCTGTGAGACAAACCTGCAGAAATGTCTGATAGTACTCAGCATAACAGCATCACATCTCACATGGGAGAGAGTGCCTAACAGAATCAGATGTTAAATGTAACAGGGAGTAAATCAAGTATATGTCATGTCCTTTATTCCTGTAACATCAGTAAACTACAATGGCTTAAAGTCACTGACTGGCTGTAAGATATGATGATACAACATTCTGCAGAGGAGATTCTTTATTTAATAGTTGTGAAAATATCTCTAGAGAGCTGATTAGTAGCAAATATTAGCTCATTTTCACAAACCATTGCAAATGGTTCTCCTGATCCTCTGTTGTGTTATTACAGCTTTGACCTTTGAAATAACATACATAGAGTGTGTTTAGTAGAATTAAGATGTAACTCAACCTTTTAAATACCAAAAACCAATATAATTTCTATGGTAATATAAATTCAGCAGAACTGCACCAAGTTAAATTGGAAGAAGTGAAAAATATAAAACTGAGACATTAAAAATTAAGATGATTTATTTTCTGTTTGCTGGATCTCTTATGCATAAGCATTTTCCCTTTTATTTCCATGCTTCTTTAAGTCTTTATATCAGGGATTCAAACAAATAAGAATATAATGAGACAACAGCACAAATACATCTATTCTCTTATTCCAGTACAAAAAGGAAATGTGCCTTCAGCAAGTTTTCTTAGCTTATTGTCTTAAAAGGCAAGTGCTAAAATCAAGTCATTTACTAAGCCAACAACAGTGATACAGCAGCAGAAGCTTGCCTTAAGAAGAAAGAATTCTTCTGTGGTTTTGGATTGTCTTTTGATCCCCTTTTATCCATGGGGACCATATAAAGCCAGGTCAAGGTGGCTGGGTTCCATGTAACAGCTTCTGGATATCACTGCTATGCTAGAAGATGATTAGGGTTCTGTCACAAATGTTGATACTAGTTCTCAGTATTTCTACTTTTTATTATTCAGTGTAGTTGTTTTCTTTTTGGTTTTGAAATGTTTGTATGGAATAAATGTTTCTCCTACTTTCATACATGTATTTAAAACCTTTATACCACATCTAAGCATGTAGTGTCTGTATCACCAAACCACAAGTGGCTGTTAAGAGGATTTTATTTTTACAAGAATAGCTACAAATGGCTCCTTTTTTTGGAAGTGAAAAATAGATGGGATATTTGTAGTTGTCATATTAAAAAATTAATGAATGGTGTGATAGCTTGTTTATAGTTTGGGTTTTTTGAGTTTTATGAGGGGATGGGGTTGGCTATTTTTTTTCTATAAGCACAAGGTATTTTGGGTTGGAAACAAACATGAAAATTGGTATTTTAGTAGTTTGGTTGTTCATCAGTTATTAAAGTACAGCTGATGATGTAGTGATGCAGTAATACTGTATTACAAGGTAGAAGTATTTATTGAAAAGCTGTTTAATTTTAAATGTCTTCTGCATCCTAACACTAACCGAGGCACGGGCATCTCTTTAGTAAACCTTGTGTTCTGTTTTGGCAATTTGACTCACACTTCTCCCTGATCTCAAGTATTCATGTGCTTCTAGAAGTGTCTCATTTCAGAATGGATATGCATGAAATCAGATATTGGTCAAGGTTGCTAACGCTAACCTTTTATTAAAATTGTTATTATTTGAAAGTTTTATCATTTGCTGTATGATGGTGTTTCTGCCACCTGAAGGAAGTTTACCTGTTCATTTTCAGTTCCTGCCCCAGAGGCCCCATTCTGCCAATCCTGACTGCATGACTCCACATGGAACTATTCTGCATCAAACCTTGGATTTTGATGAGTTCATACCACCGATACCACCTCCACCCTACTACCCTCCAGAATACACCTGCACACCTGTGATAGAGGCACAGAGGTGATTCTTTTTCTTTGCTGTAGTTAGTCATCACATAGTTCTGAGCCACAGACTATGGAACTCTTTCAAAGAACATGAAGGTAACTAATGTCTTTCACTTACATTAGGTGCTTCTTTTCCAGAGAGATTCCATACATTTTTTGCAGACTTGTTAGGATCCACTTAGAAATACTTGTCTTAAAGCTCTGCTGTGGTAGTGACTGAACTTAGTGAAGACAAGGATAACAGCATCTGAACTTAAAGCAGAGATCAGCTTATAGGTGATCTGTTCACACTTGTTACCGTTATACACTTGAATATGAGATTTAACTTTCTAAGGAAATCATTCCAATTAACGTATATTGATGTGCAATGGTGAAGGACATAAATGACTGCAAAACAGGCTAGTAGAGATAGCTGGCATCAAAAATGAAGTCCAGTTTTTAAAGCTACCCTGTGAATGAGGGCTTCATTTTGGTTGTCTAATAAATTTATTCAGTGTAATTCATTGTGGTATATTGGCTTTGAAATCACAGAACGCTCTGCATCACTGTGGTGTGGGTAACAGGTTGCTAAAGAAATCCAATGTAATATCCTAATAGTTCTGAGTTTGCTTGTCTGTGTTTTTAAACAGAGGTCTCCATTTGGACTTTCCTCATTCCCCATTCAGTGCTTTATATGAAGTAAGCATTAACAGCCCAGGAATGCTGTATCCAGCGGAGCTGCCTCCGCCTTACGAGGCAGTGATTGGAGAGACACCTGCTGGCCAGGTAAGGAAAGCCAAAGCAAGCTCTTCACATCGTCGATGCAGAACAATTTTAGGTGTGTTTCATGATATAATAGTTTAGGAGTTAATTTGGGGAACAACCTGTGAATTCAAGATGAATTTACCTTGTCGTCGTCGTCGTTGTCGTGGCTAGANGACCCCAAGTGATTTTCAGACTGTGCCTGTGAATTTACCTTGTAGGTCTTGGAGAAATGAAAAATTGCTTTAAGTACGTTCCTTTGCCCTGCATTTGTTCCTGACCCAAAGGCATTTCAAAATATTATATTAAAAAATATATCTTTAAATAGCTTTCTCTCTGAATAGCCACTTACCTGAAAGATAATTCACATTGTCAGGTGGGTTCTTAAGATAATCAGCACTGTACTTTGTTTTGGTTAATTGCAGATGAATGTGGTGTTCTATTAATCTTCATTAGGTCACTGCCATTGATCAGCAAGTATCTGAATCAAGCTTGGGTGAAAGGAACATGACCTTGGACCTCAGCACACAAGGTGATCATAGCATTGTGTTTGTCTACTTGCCAAAGTTGTTGTAGAATTTTTGAGTGAACTTTTCCTTCTGCCCTTCCCAATGGAGAAAGGAGGATGTGCTTTGAGATTTGTTCATTGCAAAAAGAATCATTTCACAGTCATAAACTGCTGTGGCTGGAAATGCAGAGGAGAGTTTTGCTGAGCAAAGCAATAAATATCAGTATTAGTAAATATTAGTATTTTTTTCTTAAAACCCTGGTGTTTGGCAACCGCAGTGGAGTGTGACAGCTGAAAGCGACTAAGTGCTGCTGTTAACAGGGCTCTGCTTACAGTTTGTAAGCACATTCGGACTTCACATCCACATATGAAAGTTTCAGTCTTTAGGCTAGAGTTTTGACTGTTGGAAAGAAGTGTGCCAGCTCTCAGGCCAGGGTTTTGACGTAACGTATTTTGGTGTGCATGCATGAAAGGGAGCTTTGGTCATGACTGAGAATAATGCAGAGCCAAATACTTACTTTGATACAATGGACTGTTTTCATGCATAACATGACAAAGGAAGTGATAACAACCTCAATTTTTAATACAGAGGACTTCAGAGATCGTGACCTGAAATGTGTGTCATCTATTTTGTATGCCAGAGATGTTACGTAATTGTGAATTCTCATTTGTAAAGAACTTAGGTATCAGCTTCATGGCAATTACAGTTGATTAGGTGCAAAGCTAATAGTGACAGTAGTGACAGGTTTAAAAGCAATCAGAGACTATTTTTCAGCATTTTTGTAAAGTTTTACTTTTTCTACCACAGGCAATTCCTCACTTTGCCAGAGAAACTAGTAGTGAAAGAGCTGTTCCTGTCCAAATGGAATTATAGATAGATAATACTTTGGTTTTGGTGATCAGGCATGCTTATTAGTTGAAGAAAACACAAATTTTCTTTGCTGGAAGACACGAGAAACAAGTAAATTACTTCAGTCTTTTTTTGCTTTGGCATTGTCATCTGATAGTGTTGGAGTAGTTATTGATGTATTTGCCTGATACTAAACTTGAACTGGTACATTGAAAACAGGGCTGGGGTAGATGGGAGAGGGGAAGAAGTCTTTCTCTTTCTCTGAATGTCTCCTTTTGCAGTTTCTGTTGAGAGCACCTCTTTGATGGTCTCTGAGGCTGTTGGTATCCCAGACCATAGCTACTCTTCTGAAGATCTTTGTTCGCTGGAAGTTCAAGGATCTCTCCATTCTGCAGATGTGTCTCCCTACTGTCCAAGCCCCAAAGGGGCTACAGACCAGCTCTGCAGCACTCTGCATTACAGCACCCACTGCAAGTTCCACAGAGCTCTTTCGGAGGGCTTGCCTGATGAGGATGACAGTTCCCACGGCCGAGCTTCCACAGACAGGTCTCAAGGACAGGAGAAGAACTGTGCCCACAGCAGGTCCTTGGACTGTTCCTCAGAGAATTTCAGCCCTTCAGAAAGAGAACTGCAGAGTTCTGCTCAAGAGAGCAATGCTGTACCGCCTTTGAAGCAGAAGAAAATCTGCTGTGCAGACTTGAGCCAGCATCCTGTCCCTTGCCAGACCTCTCCCTGTTTTGGGCCCACAAATATCTCATTGTACGGGAGTGGCCATGAGAGTGCTGCCCAGCAGCATCATATCACAAAATACCCACTCTCCAACATTGTCCGATCAACTAGTGACCCTCTATCATGTTCATCATATAGAGAAGGTAGGTAGAGTACCACAAGGCTGACAGAGCATGGAACAAAGGAGTGGGATGTGATCTATGCAGCAACTGGTGCTGCTGGAAACTAAACAAACCATTTCAGTGAGGGTTCACTTGCGTGTGAAGGCTTTAGAGTCCCATGGGCATTTTTTAGATTTGAGAATTTTTAGGAAGCATGGAAATGGGAAAAGTGACAGAATGAAATGAATTTTGACTTTTCTTAATTGTACCAGCCTTTCTGCAGTGCTCAGAAGACCATTTTTTTCCACTTTTCTATTACTGTTATATTGAGAATCTAAACTAAGAAGCTGAAAGGTAGCTGGGGTCTGTTTAGGAAATGATTAGCTGAGCTGTCAAGCTTGTAAATACAGCAGGTTGTGTTTCCTGAAGGCGACACTGACATTGACAGTATTGGTCCATGTCAGAGGCAGAGTGTGACTGCGTAGTGTCTAGTTAGTGTGTGTGGTGAGAAGTTTTGAAGGACAAAGAAATGAAAGACTAAGACACTTGACAAGATGATAAACAAGAAGGAAAGCTTTTGACTATTGTGAGTAAGCAACTTCTGCTATGAATCTTCTTTTAGGCAAGTAGGGAAGAAGAGAGGAGACATAGTTTGCTGGATAATGTATCCTCAAGAATCTACTTGTTAGTGGAAAATTGATGTTTGATATAGTAGAGAAAGGCTTGATAAATAATAGCAGGAATGTGGAACTATCTAAACCATTTGAAAAGTGCAGGTTTTACAAAAGGCTGTTAAGCTCTTTAGCGAGATACAAAGGAGTAACCTGGAGAAGTGGTCTGGAAATAACCATTAAAAGCTTTGTAAGATATCATAGATTGTGTTGCTACAGATGTGTTCAGTGGCTTTCTAAGGGATCTAGAGGAAGAGTCATGTGACTAGCTTAAAACAAAAACAGATAAAATGCTGAACTAACTGTTTTGATTTAGGAAGATGATGTGTTGGTTCTATTACACTTTTTGCATCATTATTCTGTTTCTATTAATTTCAGAGACCTCATATTTAGCTCAATAATTGAACACCTTCTGCCTTTAGAAATCTAGCTTCAGCATCCTGTCCAGGAAAAGTGAATCTTTAATCCATAAGTCTGCACTTATTTCATGAAATCTACTCTGCTAGGATATATGTTAAGAAGCTGTTGTGCAGACAGTAAGGAGGAATTTCTGAATCCTTTCTACTGTGCTGAAGACAAGAAGAACAGCCCTTTCTCTTCTAGATCACACTCTGCAAGTTTTCAGCATTGTGCTCCATAAGCTCTTGGAGTGTTGTTCAAGAGAGAAGCTGCTGTAGGCAGACATAGCTACATGTTCTTAGCTGACTGCTGGGACACCTGGTAGAACAGATGCTCTGCCTTCATTTATAACAAGTCCTAAATACAGCCACCATCTCTTCTGCAGAAGTGGTATTATGCAAATTGTTTTTAATAATTTCCAAGTTCTCAGTCCTACCCAAGCTGAGGGATGCAAGTTCAACATCACTGAGAGGTGGAACCAGGCTTAGCAAAGATTGTCATAAAGGAGCAGAGATACTGATACACACACACAGCAGTGAGGGGACCAAGAGAAGCTGTAACTCAGAGAGAATGTGTTTGTGCTGACCTACTTTGCTCTTTTGCTGCCTACAGAAGACTCCTTAAAATTAAATCTTTAAGGGAAGCAGTTGAGTCTAGGTGTGCATATTTCTTTCATTTATATGTTTGGCAAACTACAGTTGCAAAATTTTACTCTGTGAAGGTTTTCACATCATCTGATCACTTTCCCTTCCTCTGCTTTTTGTTGAGTTTTGTTTGGAAGTCATAAACATATGTTAGAAACAGCACAATTCAAGTAACAGGGGCCAGCTGTTGGTAGAAGCCCTGAAGCTTATTTTTTCTGAAGCTGTGACACAGAGTCTGTATAACTTTAAAAAGGCATTTGAACTAGATTTTTCATGACTGGCTGTTAGTATTCACTGCAGAATTCTAAAATACATCCAGAGTTGAACAATAGGCAAAAATAAAGGGAACCAAACTGAGCTCCATCAACTAATCAACCCAGTAGAAAAAGTGTTTGGTTTGGGTTGTTTGTTTGTTTTTTTTCAGTAGGATACACTTATTTTTTTAAAGTCATCCTGGAGCAGAAGAACTGGTCAAGTAGACTGACCATATGAAAGACAGAGCTGTATCTACATGTTGTCAATACTAATAACTCTTGTAAGAGACATACTGTGGATTTTGGAGAACTGAGGGGTGGGCAAGTTTCAGGCAAAGAAGTTATAATCAAATGCAATAAGACTACCTGGCTATATCAGTAAAGTGCCCAAGTGATTATTGTAGTGTCTGTAGTCCAGAAAATCCAGTCTAGTGGTGTAGTTTAAGTACATTAAGCAGTATAATAATAGATGGGAAGACAGAACCTCTGAATTGTCTCCTCTTTCTCTTAATAAGCATGGTATGATTCACAGGTTGCAGTACTTCAGCATAATAAAGCAAATTAAAGACAGAATAGAAGCTGTCTCTCTTAATTTTTTTACACATTTTCTATGCTTGTAATATCTTACATTTGTCTTCCTTCATTTAATTATTCACTGTACCAGAAAGGATTATACCAGTTTTTCCATTATAAACTTTCCCTGAAGATAGGGAAGAATCTGATCAGTAATCTGATCACAAGTTCAAAACAGTTTTCAGTCTTGAAAACAGGTGTAAACAGCCTTAGCATAAATGTGAGGGTTTATTCCATTTTCACTGTCACAGGCTTGAAATCAAAAAGACTGCAGTGGTAAATAGTGTGACCTCATCATCACTGATCTTTGTGCTGACATCCCCAAGACCATGTCCAGAGCTGTTTGTAGATGTTCTGTAATCACTTGTTATTGACTGGATCATCAAGAACCATAGTAGTCACTAACCCATTAATTTTATCAGGGATGGAAAGAATGAAAATCAGTTAAAAAAGGAGGTAGGACTATTGAACGAAGTGCTGATTTTATAGAAATAACAGAGATTAATCTTTCTTGATTTTCCCATTTTACAAGATGAACTCTGTCTGTCAGGTAAATGCAGGAAAGTCTGAGGTCTGCCCTAGGAGAGGAGGGAGCCTTTTGTAGCTTCAGTGCTTGGGCCTGAAATATTTAGGATTTGATAGCTGTATAACAGAGAGGAAACCATCAAGTAGGAACTGTATCTTTCTATTTGCATATATTTAACAGCTTATAGGACATATCTGTGTATAGTAGCTTCACTTTATCAATGGACATCTTGAAAGTAGTACTACTTCTGAGTCATTTCGTTCTTCAAAGGAGATAACAACAGATACTGGTGAATTTTTTCCTTGCTTTGGGCAGAGGGTAGCAAGTGTTGATTGTGCTTTTTCTGCATCTCTTTGGTTCAAGGTGATAATTGTGCCTGGACCCCTATATGTAGCCAGCGTCAAGATGCAGGACTATCTCCAGCAACGTTAGAAACAGGTGAGGAACAGTTTTCTATCACATGGCTTTTCTTCTGTTTTAAGAATAATTAAATCTTCTGACAGAGAAACAAGCTTTAGAAAATGTGGGCCAGAAAAATCACTTACTAGCAGCATCCATGTATGAAGTACAATGCTGATGGAACCAGCCTTTGAATGAAAATAAATGCTGCAAACTAAAACTTCTGTTTAGCATTTTTGCTTTCTATGTATTTCTTGCTGATCTCTCTTGTATTATTCACTGCTTATCGTTTTTGAGACCTAGAAATAAGTAGATTTTTGCCCTTAAAGTTGGGGTGGGGCTGGGCTTAAACAATTATGTTACATATTGTAACAGTGAGAAGCTGGTGTTTCCCCTTCTCATTAATGGCAACAGAAATCTCTGAAAATAGAGGTCACAAAATGCCTGTGATTTACAAAGTACTTTAATTATCCACCCACTAATCCTGACTGCAGTTCTTGTCATGGGAAGGAGTCTTACTCTTGACCTCTGGTTAAAACTACCCATTTTTTGCAATGTTTCCTCAGTTGCATGTTTTCATTATTCTTCAGACAAAACAGACATTTAATGACAAAGTAAAAACTTCTGTGACAATATTTGTTTTGCCTTTTTCTTTTTTTCTTTTCTTTTATTTTTTTTTTTAAACTATTACTTTAAAGATATTCTTCCCCCCCTTTTTTAGTTCCTGTTTCTGGTTCTCATACGGCTGCCTCTGCTTGTCAGGATTCTTTGAGCACTTTCCTATCAACTGGAAAACAGAGGGATACAAGGAAAATTGATCTACCCCTAAAGCCAAAGGCCTTGCACCGAGTCTCAAAGGAACGGCCACACTCTTTAGTGGACCTTAAGGCCTATAAAGACACAAAAATTTTAGTGGCAAAATTTTTGGAACATTCAAACTGTAATCTCCCTCCAGAAGTTCGTCACGTAGTGAACAGCATACGATCAGTAATAAAATCTGATGAAAGACACATGGAAGAAGCCATCTTCAGTGCCAATATTATAGAACAGGTAAGCTGTTTATGTTCTAAACATTTGATAGACAAATGCCTTATTCAAATGTTTTAAATACTTCAGACAATTACTACAGAAGTTCTTACATAGTGACATGGCTTCAGTAAGAAACTACTTAGCAGGCAGCAGTGCGTTTTACACTGAAGCACTCGTAAACCCATTAAATTCTTCAGCTGCATCCAGTAATACCCTAGGAGATCTATAGGGAACTGATATACACATTGATAATCAGCCCCTCTTATTTCCAACATCTTTCTGCACCTGTCACTGTTCCATACGTGATTCTGTGATTATATATGGAGAGAACACAGACTGACTTGGATCTGTTAAATAACAAATAAATATTTGGGCAACTGTATTTGTACAACAGAAGCTAGTGGCTGAAAAGAATGGGTAGAAATACAAACCGGGCCACAATGTATCAAACCAGAACACTGTGGTTACCTTTACTCCTGCCTAGAAAGACCTTTCCTGTTTTTAAGAAAAAGATTTGAAAAAAAAGTGCTTTTCCAGGTGAAGGAATAATGCATCTTCTTACCTTGAGCTGAGAATAAAACAGAGACAAGGCTTGGAAGGAATCCTGTAAAACAAGGCAAATAGTAGTGGCAGCAACTTTTATTATCTAATGCATGCTTAATGATGCATCTTTCTTGCAGGAAGAAAGGTGATGAATCACCTTTTGGTAGTCTTGTTACCAGAAGGATAGCTATAGAAATGAAGTTCCTTTTATGTTGTCAGATTGGAAGAGCAGAATGCAATTAGCACTGACTAACCACATTCAGGTTGCCTGTAGGGTTTCCAGTGCTGGACAGAAAATTAAGGATACACACTTGGGGACAGTTTTCCTCTCTTCTGAGATATTGTAATTTCTATGGTAATCATCTGCTGATCCCTAAGTGAGGGAAACTGGCTAAGTATTAAAATAGGATGTAATAACACTTAAACAGCATGTGAGATAGTTTGATGTGGAGCAGGAAACATACAGCATTTAATAAAGCTTGCTGCAAGATTGGTTTTGCTGTCTATGAAGTAGAACAAAGAAGCAGCACCACATTGGCTCCCTCTGTAGTCACACGGGGAGAGAGCAGTACTGTCATGACATACTCAATAGTGTCAGCATGGAATTAAATTTTAACATTTTTATTGCCTTACAAAATGTATCAGTCATTAGCTGCTCATGGTTAGAAAGCTGAAATACATTTTCATGGAAAAAAAACCCCATAGATGCTCACAAAGCAGTATAAAAAGTTTGAGCATAAAAGGCGTTGATCATAAAGCCAGAAACAAATGGCCTGACTTTCATCATGTGTTGATTTCTTAGATCCAGGGAGACATTTTCACATTAAAGAAATAATTTTAGTAGATTTTTTATTTTTCCAGACAAAAAACATTACTAAATTAGAGAAAGCCCAGGCCATCCCAGCAATCTACTTAAGAAGTCACAGAATTTTTGGTAAAATAGTTGTGTAATTCAGGTTTGTGAAGTAGCTTGACAGTTGTATAAACACCAAAATATATGTTTCCCAGGCTTACAAGGTTTTAGTTCTTTTCTACCCTCAGTGAAGCTACTGAAACATCTCTATCTCCTAGAAGAGACGAGTTTAATTGTCTCCAAAATTCCCTTTGTCAATTGTGAGGCAGAGATGGGGGCTCTTTCACAGATTTCCTTTCCGTTTGTATAGAGAGAAACAAATCCATGTTTGTGCCTTTGTGGGTTGAGCACTCCAGTACAGATATGAGGGCCTGGTGGCTTCCAAGCCTGACTGTGCCTTCCAGTAGGCAGTACTCAGCCCTGAGCAGCTCTAAGAACAGGAGAAGCAGGAGGGGCTCTGGATGGCTGCATGAACACTCATCTGCTCTGGAAGAGTTCCATCATTAGATAACTGAACCTGTTAAATGAAAACATTTCTTACCCAGTTGTCTTCATTTTTTTTCTTCTCCATTGCTGTCCTTTAAACAGGTAATGACAAGTTCCCAGCAGAACGTGAATAGCTCTAGAAAGCGACTTCAGGAAGATCTTCATCTTCAGAGCTGTGGTGCTCTAAGCTCTCCAGTTGCCTTCTTGCGTAGGTCCCATATCAGGCGCAGTTTAGAGCGGGACAGGCCTCACAGTTTAATTGGAGTTTGCCGGGAGACCATCCTTTGAGAAGATTCCCAGGTATGTCATTCCAGCAAAGAGAATTAAGGAAGAAACCAGGACTGGGACAAGTACAAGTAGTGGATGACTTAAAAAGGAATAAGTGTCTTCCTTTGGAATTCCACTTTTTTTCCAACAGCAGGAGGAGAACACCTATTTTTCTGAATGTAAATTTCAGCCCTGATTTTTGCAAAATTTTCACTGATTTCTTAGTCAAGTCATGACAAACATTTCCCCAAGCAGAAATGCATTTATTTCACTGTACTTACAGAAATGCTACTGATGCTGCCTAGCATTTCTTGAAAGGCTGTCCAATGGAAGAGTTGTGTTTATTTCATGTACCTCAAAGTGTTTTAACTATGATCAGTGTTTTAATAAAAAGTATTTCTGGACTTGGCTTTTTCAACAACTGATTTGAATAGAAATGTAAAGGTGATTCATATGCACATGGAGTGCTGCTTCTAATCCATTTTTCCCATGTCTTTCAGGCTCACTGATCTGTCCTATTAAAACTGCTCCCCTCCTCATATATTGCCCTCTTAAATGACAGTAATGGCTGCAGTGTGGTTTATTTTTGCTTTGTTTGGAGTTCTTCCGAGTTTAATGGAGTAGCCTCTGCTATTGAAAACCAATATTTGAGTACTCTGAGAGGTGTGACCAAAAGATGCATTAGGGAAGATGTCTTTGAAATTCTGCATTTCCAAAAAGCATATTTTACAAACTTTTTACAAATACCAACTGGTAGGAAGTTAGATGAATTTTTATCTAGCAGTCTTGAACATTTTTTCCAAAAGAATTGTTACTCCAATTAGTAGCTTCAACAATTTTATTACAAAAATGTGTCCTTGTGGTGCTGCTGCATTTATGATTTATTTAACATTGATCTTAAAAAAAAAAAGGTAAATATAATTGACACTAATTTGATTACCAGCATAAACACAGGTCTGCCAGCAACATCTTCCAGTGCAAGCTTCATCCTGGTGCTCTCAGAGGAAACTGGAAAGGCCTTAACCAAGAGGTTCCTCTAAAGAACTTAGCACAGGTTGATGTTTCAGGGGGTAATTTTTTTGCAGAAGTGCTTGTCAGTAGCATAAGTTTCCATTTGAGGTTTAATCATTACACTGGTTTCATTTGTGTCACTCTGAGCTGGGCAGGCATCCCGTGAAAAGGTCACAAAGGAATGTAGCTGAAGATGGGTAGTTGAAGTTTTACAGAATCATCTGTTTTAATGTATTTTAATTACAGCATGCTTCTGTATTGATATGAAGTTACAGTGACATCCAGTGGCAACAAGGTAATGCTCATTGAAAGCATCTCCTCTCCAGATGATACACACATTCCTAATTCAAGAAATTAATTCCTTTTTAAAAAAATAATCCGTGACCTTTGCAACTGCACTTAGATGAAGAATTAAATGATCTACTTGGAGTTTTTTGATTCTGTGAATTTACACAACAACCAAAATAAGCAAGCTTCCTTTATTATTTCAGATTTATTAGTAATAGCAGGTTAATTCTTTCCTAAGGTCAGTTGCATGCAACACACTACTCTTTGAAGTACGATCATCTAAAGCTCTTCAGTTACTGCATGGTAAGGCTTCTTAAGTCACAGTGTATTTTCTTCAAGGCCTTGGCCAAAAAAAAAACCTTGACAAAAATGTTACACTAGTTAACATTTATCTCTTAAGGAATACAACTTTACTACCAGGTTTTTTATCTACACACATTCTAATACTGCTGATGGTGCTAGGTTATTTGTCAAAACAATTTACAATCAGAACACATTGCCTTAGAAATCAGAATGCTTTATAAAAGACAGCAACAGGTAAGCATGGCTTTCCCATTTTGAGCTAATAGACACAAAAAGGTAATATATGCAAAACTTAAAAGAAAAAAACCCCAGCCCAACACATACATTACACAAACCTGTGCAATAAGTTATCCATGAAATAACTCTGTTAAATCATAAAAATCACAAGCATTAAAAATAAATATGTATCTAAATAAATATTTTGATTTTAATCTTGTGGCAATTATTCTTTATTTAGCATATGAAACACTTGTTACATGTTTATGTTCACACCTTGCCAAACAGGTTACACTTGTCATAACAATACCAAGTACTACAGTGGTTTTCTTTACATTAGAATCTAAAAGTTGTAACTGCACCCATTGCTTTCCACTGAAATACCATCTCTTCAGCACCAGTTATAAACTTAGGCAAAGCCATGAGTATTGGATCACTTCATGGGACTGGGATTTTATTTTTTTCTTGAGGCAGTCATAACTTCCTCTGCCATTTCCTTTAGTCTCATTCATCAGATATTCACATTCACCATGTTATCAAACAAGACAGACATACATACATCACTCCACATAAAGGTTACAAATAAATATGCTTTTAAGTTTTATGAGAAAAGAGTTTAGAAGATGTTGCAAAATACTTAAGTGGTTTACAAATATTTTTGTCAGTGATTATTGTCCGTGACCATCCTTCTCATCACTTTTTGGCAAAGAAATAAAAAGGAAGGAGATAAAAGGCAGAGACACTTGTCTGTTCCTTGTTTCGGAGTCCTCGGGTCAGCTTCAAAGCCTTTCCTTCATAGAAAATACAAAATTCTCTTCAGCTTTGAGGGCTTCAGCTGTGATGGAATCATTTAGTTCTTTTACTGCAGGAGAGTTGCATGCTAGATGTATAGGGGTGTCTCTTGCCCCGTTAGAAGCCTGAACATGGCAGCTGGCATAGTCTTCATGTGAATCTGTCAATTGATTTGCACAGAAATTAACAGAATTGTGATGAGTTTAAAATCCCTAAGGCCCAGTCTGTCTCTCCCTGTGGTGTAAGTGCATTTATTGTCCTGGTTTCTCTAAATGGAAATGTTACCAAAGTTTCTAGTTCGAACTTCTTTGGTTCTGATAAGCTGGTTTGCTGGTCGTCTTTTTGTGTGTGTGGTGTTTTTTAAATGACACAACAGGATGAAACACGTAGCTTAAAAAGACAGTGAAACACTTTTCTATTGTTACACCACGTTCCAATTACAGACCTTAAAAAAGCAGCAGCACAAACCTCTCTGAAAATTCTGCTGTTCCGATATTAACTGAACTTAGTTTTTTTTTCTTCTGTCTTCGTTCCATGTAACTGTTATTTCATACTCTGAACACACAACCTGGACTTTATCACCTGCTATTTAAATACCAGGTAAGAGTTTGGTGGACCAGGCTCTTTCCTGACTAGTGTATTTAACTTCTTTCTACAAGGAGTACTGTGGTGAATGTCAGGGGGATTTTAGTAACAGGATTAAAGGCATCAGCTAATCAGAGTTGTATCAAAACTGTAGTAACAGCTGCTAAATACATATCAGAAGACACAAGAGGAAGGATGGTAAACTTTACTAACTGATAAAGCAAGCCCTCACCAGCTATATGCTGTCCATTTATCTTGGTCTTTTTTTTCTGGGGCGGGGGGAGAGGCTCATATTGTCCTCATCTATTTTGGGAGATGTTATGCAGCAAAGAGGTACTGTAAAGGCATGCAGGTTCTGTTGAGAGCTACAGCTTTGTTCCTGTCACTGTACATGTACTCTGTATTAGTTTTCAACTACTGTTTTCCCCAGGAAAACAAGCTACCTTTGATTTTTGCAAAGGAACTAGTGGAAGATGTGGCTAGGGTTATGGAGGATGCTACCACTACATTCAGTAGGGATTTTCACAGACTCGAGGATCTTGTTCATTCATTGCTGATTTCTCTAAAGGTACTGGAGAGAGATATCTTAACTTATTCCCAAGGTAAGTGGGAAATGCTCAGTGGAAATTAAATGATTGAAATATATATCAACTGGAATCTCTCAGTCCTTTGAATGTTATTTTATTTTGATGGCAGGTGCTGTAGTGATAACCAAGACACATTTTCATAGCTAATATGCTTGGACATTTCTTCCCTTAATTGATTGGTCTAATTCAAACTAGGTTGAAGGTTCAGAGTCATGCCAGTAACTCTTGCAAATGAGTGGAAAAATGTAATAAATGTGTCTCTAATTGTTCCCAAAGTGTTCCATTAATTGTTTCCAATTTTTGCTTAAGTCCAGTTTACTGAGGGAGTGGTTTTAATACTATGTTTAGATGTACTTTTCAACTGAAACATATATTCTTTCACCAATTTTAATTCCACGATAAAGCTTTTAATTATTTGCTTACCTCTCCCACCGAATTAGACAATGCTTGTACTATCTTCTCATGTGCAGTAGCAACAACACTTTGTCCATTGATCTCAATAATACGATGTCCTACTCTTACTCCTCCCCTCTCAGCTATTCCACCTCGCATCAAGCTGCAAATCTGCCAAGAGAAAGAAAATCTATGAAAAGTTTAGCAATGTCATAATGTAGCAGTTACATAATAGTAAGTGGTGTCACTGTAAAGGATTCCAGAAGATACTTGTAGAAAGTATTTAAGCAATACTGTGAGTTTTCAGATATTTGGGGTTGGTGGTTGTTGCTTTTGGTTTGGGTTTTTTGGTTTTGTTTGTTTTGAATCTCTGCAAATTACAATTTTTGTTTTCATTCTTATGGGCTAGAATGTATAAATACCTAACACACTGATACAGATATACAGCTATGCAAAAATAGTTAGGGGCAAGAGAGGTTTCATATACTGTTGGGATAGAAGAGATTTTTAAATATTTTTGAATCTAGACTCTTTCTATAAACTACCACATTATTCATTCTGAATGATGGGAAATATAAAGAAGTACTAAAGTAAAAATTAATCTACAACAGAAATTTTTAGAAAAAAAAATGATAGAAAGCTTAATCTTTACCCTGCAACAAACACTGAAGGAAAGGAAGATGCTGTACAGACATTCTATATTGAAAGCTGGTCATCTGTCAAAATGGTCACAAAGATATTAGGAAGATAGAAAGAAAGATCTATCTCAAAGATAAAAGGAAAAATTCTTCACTGTGAGGGTGGTGAGGCACTGGAACAGGTTGCCCTGAGAAGCTGTGGATGCCTCATCCTTGGACGTGTTCAAGGCCAGACTCGATGGGGCTTTAAGCAACCTGATCTAGTAGCAGATGTCCCTGCCCATGGCAGAGGGGTTGGATTAGATGAACTTTAAAGGTCTCTTCCACCCAGACCTATAAGTCTATGAAATGTGCAAATTCTGTTTCTTTCACAGGCTGTTCTCAGCATAGTGAAGTATGAGAACTTGTTTCCTGTGCAGGTTAGAAAAAGGCACTCTGCTCTCCTGAGTCACTGGTTTTCTCTGTCTTTAACAGGGCTGCTGGCTATAGATGAAGGATGAAGGCAGCAAGTCAGGCCCTTGTTTCAGTTGGCAGCTGCAGGTACCAGTAAAGAACTAGGCACAAGTTTTGAGTGTCAGGCCCCCTACAATAGAGCAATAATTCTACAAGAACAACTCAATTCCCCAGGCATAGTCCCAGCAGACACTGCTACTTAAAATTATCATGAGGTTCAACATGCATAGTGTACAGGGAGAGAGAAACAGCTCAATCCTGTATGGGGGATTTAAAGGACTTGTCTCCTCCTCAGCAACAGTGTCTGCAACAGGGCCTTCCCTGGCAGCCTAGACAGCTGTACATTAGACAGAAATGGCTGGTAAATCATTTCAGAAAAACAGCTCATGCAGCAGATAGGGTATATGTTGAATCTCTGGAACTAAGCAGAACTTAATAATGCTGAGATTTATCTTTTGCTTACTGAGAAAAACTGTTCGTGGAGGAAATGAGTGCTAGAGCATCCAGTGATGGCTGCTTGTGCAGTAACTGTCATGGTTAGAATTGTATGCCAAGAATTATCATTTGCTGAGACTGGTAATTTGCTCAGAGCTAAATACAGGTATGGCAAGATGTGTCCCAGGGAGTTTGTAATCTAGTTCAGAAACTGAGTGTGTGGGGAGATGGCTAAGATTAATATACTGAAGGTGAAACACTGTCTGTGGTTGACTAGAATCTTTTCTGGATGACACTAGCAGTTTCAGGGAGCCAAAAGACAAAGTTATTCAAAGTCTTTCTCAGTCTTCTGAAAAAACCCTTTCTTCTGAAGTGAGACTTATCTGTCCAGCACACTATCATGAGTGGCTGAGTTTTACCTATTCATAAAGTATTTCTGATGGACTTTTATGGATAGAGGCACCATCAGGAGCCTTCAGAGAATTGCATCTTGAAATTCAGTCACGTACAATATATTGTTCTGCAGGTAGTCTACCTTCTAATCATATAGCTGACAAGATAAGCTGTACTACGTAGATAGTCTCTTTTATAGAAAGCTTCTCAACTCAGCTCACTGTTAGAATTTTGCTCCTTGCTGTTGGGGATTGCATGCAGTCATCTGAAAGGACAAAAAGCAGAATGTGCCAAAAGAAACCCTGTAAATATCTCTTTCACAGTATAAAAGAAAATAGAGACAGTGCAGCCAGCTGAAATAAAAGCTTTCAGAGCAAACAGAAATGCAACCCCTCACCCCACTGGCATAAAGAAAAAAAAATGACTTGCATATCTATCCAGAGTACCTTTCTTTGTGTGGCTCTCAAAGCACTTAATACTACCAGTGGATTTCTTGTTTCTAGCAGGCTCAGCTGTAGGAAGCAGTCTCTTACCTTCATTCAAGAATATGATCCGTCTCCAGGGAAGGGAGTCAGCTTCCTTGTTGTGAGCATTAACTATTATAATGAGGTAGAAAGAGAAAGAGATACAGAGCCCAAGTGGCTCTGCCTAGCCTCAGAGCCTGTTAAGCTAGAAACAGAGTGCAGATGTAAAGGAATACACTGTACTTAAAGCATATGTTTACGTGGCTCCTGGTTTTGCAGCTGGCTGACCCAAAGCAGCCTTAAGACTTGCCACCAGCCCGTGGAGCTAGGGCAGATTGGGCTGGCAAGTTGAAGCTGAGCAGTACCACAGAGTAAATATGATTCTATTCAGCCATGATTGTTTAGCCTGCTGTATTTGTTGAACGCAGTGAGAGCTGTAGTATTATTAAATAAAGCATGATGATGAATTGTGTAATTCTGCAGTGTTTTAGACAAGCTGCAGTGCATCAGATGTGAAACTTGAGCAGCTTCACAATCAATCTTATTGGAACTGCCCATTGTGAAGCAAAACATGAAGGATAGAACAGTGCCACGCAAACTGTTTATTCTGTGTAAATACCTTAAATATAATCTATTAAACCAGGTTTCTCTTCATCTCACTTCTCTATTGCTCTGTTTAAACCCTGTATACTTTTTGCTCAGACAGTTTAATTAAATATAAACAAAAGGCAAAGAAGAAAGAATAAATTGTCCGTTCTGTTAAGTTTTACCTAGTTTTACTGTGTTTTGAGAGAGAATTGTGCTAGGCTAGGAATGGGGTGGAGACATTTCTCAGAGAGAGTCTGATCTAGACTAAGAATTGTATCTATTGCATTATCAGCAGTAAAAATACAACTGATAATACACAGATTTTTCATAACCTAAGAAACAAGATAATATGATAGAAGAGGACCACTTGTATTCTCATATCATAATTTTAAAAGCTGTGTAGCATGATGACTTTCAGAAGGTGGCTGAGAGGGCACTTTATGTTCATGTCCCCATCACACAACATCCACTTGTTTCAGATGAATGCACAATATTTCCTTTTTTTACTTGATGTTTTACAGTTGGAATTTTATATTCCATTTATAAATATGCAATGATACTACATTAGTAGCTTTCAAGAGCCATGAAGAATATTTGCATCATTGATGCAAGAGGAATTTTGCAAAAGTAGCTCTGATTTATGCTCTTGTGCTGTTCCCTGACTAAAACTTCCAAAAGCTGGCACTGAGTGCTCCATGAAGCACAACTTCAGGCTTTGCATTAATTAAACTATACAAAATACACAAAGAAAACAGTCACCTGCAGCAGCCCAGCCTCTGCATCTTCCTGATACCCTATGCAAGCAAAACCCAGCTCAGATAGTACCTCTGTATGTCCAGGTTGTTGATGGACTATTGGATAACGTAATAGCTGCACGTCCTGTACAGATGAGATAGGCAAGGTGAGAAGGAAGCCCTGCCAAACTGCCATGGGAAGAAGGACAGAACTAAGAACCAGCTGCATGCATAATAAGGTAATGGCATAACAGCAGGAGACATTCAATTATAGCTATTCTGGCAACTATTTATTTCATTGCTGTGCTAATGCTGAGCCAACAAAGAATAAAGAGATTATTTCTGAATCTTATTGTAATTGGTAACAATTGCTGGCAATTACACAAGCACTTTTTAGAAGTTCAGTGTCAAACTATCAGAGACATGTACTTCATAGAGTCAATTTTCAAATATGGAGAGTAGAGAGAGTTTATCAGAGGAATGACTTACAGGCCCAGAAGCTTGTCCATATAGCAGCCTAACAAAAGATGTTAAGCTCTCCTTTTTGTGCACTGACTCTCCTATTCAAACACAGACTCTTTATAAATGAAATTGATTACAAGGCTTTAATTTTTTGGTACCTGAGAAGGATTTTTATGTTGACTTTGGTATACTTTATATTGGATGTCATCTAAATGCTCATCACTGAACTGGAATGAATTACAAGCATCCAAGTGTGGTGTATATGACAAGTGACCAGTAGATGGAGAGAGCATGCTATGAAAGCAAACAACTAATCTGCAGAATTTACTAAACTTAAGGCTCCAATTGTGTAGGAGATGATTACCTGGGAAAAGATGAATACATTGTCTTACAGACATCATAACTGGCTCTGTCTATGTGAGGATATAATATGCTGCTTCTAATCTACCTTGACCTGGTTCTTTTTCCCTAGCTCTGACCTAACCCCCACCAATGCTGTGACAGGCCTCCTAGAAGAGTTAGTTCATAAACACACTACAGTATTCCTCTTTGTTCCTTAAATGTATTTTCCTCTTTTATCATAGCACCAATTGAACATACTAGATTTACAAAGTGTAGCAATTAGGAAATAAATCAGTGCCTCATATGGTGTCACAACCTGTTCTCAGCACCCTCTGTGACATCTTTTCAACCTTTTGATATTAAAACTTAGACTGAACTAACAGCATAACCATACCCACTTTACACATACATGTGGGGTGAAAGAGGATTAAGCACAGGCAAAGGAGGACAGAAATACAGCACACACCTAATTTTTCTGTATTCTTTTACAGACCTTTCTCTACTCAAGTATCAGAACATTAATCCTAAACAGGACAAATACTTTATGCTTCTAAAGGATGTCACCCTGGGGTAGGTATCACTTCAGAGTGCTTCCAGCTGGACCACAGCTTGTATCGTTGTATGGCTAGGCTTTGCAAACAAAGATCCAGGGAGGGCTCCACCCNCAAGTGATTTTCAGACTGTGCCTAACCACAGCTTGTAGCCGTGTTCTTTATACCATCCTCTGCTGTGACCACAATATCATATGTGATCTTGGGTAGGAAAAAAACTGGGTACAGTAATAACTTAGAGATGGCTAGCAGAGCTGAAAAATCTGCCAAGGAGCTATCTGTTTGCTAATGCACTGTATCCACAGTAGTTACCAGCTACTCTTCCAAGGGTGGCAAACAGAAATCTGGCGACTTCAATCGATAAGTTTCAAATAACAGGGGCCAGAGCCAACAGTCCTCTGTGATGTGGTTTTCTGTGTGAGCAGCCTGATTCTTTTTTCTTGTGTTTTTGTTTTGGGTTTTTTTTCCCCTAGACTGGAGAAAGAGGAGACACTGATAGTCCTGCACTGCAGACAGTGTCTAATGCTGGTATCAGCCACCAGAAAGGCCAGCTGACTACCTGAGCTAGTTGTGTTGGGAGCTTGCTTTGGAAAGGTCCAGGAGAATGGCTTGGGAAGGAAGAACTGCAAGAGGAAGACCCTGAGCTGCACTTGAGTAAGTGTTACCTGCCACATTCATTTTGCTGTTTTCCTGTTACTACAAAGAAAATGCAGCATGCAGAGAAGGGATACCTGGGCCACAACCTATAGAATTACTTGTAGTGAGAGGTGCTTAGTTTTAAACAGAGGAGGTCACAATTACATTCCCACTACCATGCTATCCAAATAAATTACTCACAGTTTAAGATAAAGTAAGTCATGGTGTGTGCTCAAATTTAAAGAGAGCAATAGGGTTAGAGGTTAAGATTGGATTGAGAGAGTAATATGTGAATTAGCTAAACAATCTGGACTATAAATCTTGTGGTTGCATTGTGTAGGAAAATCCCTTAAGAATAGCAGTACTTGTTCTCACAGTGGTGTCCATTTGCATTAGATTATTCAGAAATATGATTACAAGGTTTCAGTTAATTAAAGAATCGCAGTACAAAAGTGAGGTCATGTGCAAGGATTTTTTTCAGTACTCCAGTGTGCTTCATGGAAGAAAAAAAAAAAAGAAAACCCTAAAACTGAAGCAATCACTGAACACAGAAACTTACAATTCCATTCTGTACACTGAAGCCCAGCTGGTATTTTAAGTCTGGCCGTTTGATGAGGACAGTAGTAACAGGAGGACAGCTGACAATGTTCAGTTTGACTTGCGTCTGATTCTTGAGACCCTGTAAGATATTCCAACAGTTAATATTTCTGAAATGAATCTTAGTTTGTTCTTTCATTAGTGGTTTCCTAATTGCAAGAGTGTAAAGCAGCTGATCTGAGAAAGAACAGCTAGACTTAATAGAAATCTGTTGTTAACTTAGAAATTACTTTTCTCTATTTCATTTACTTCCTAAGCTATTTGGCCCAACAAAACATATCAAAACTTTGCCTGTAATTACCTTAACTTCAAGAAGCTTTTCAAGAAGACCCACAACTGACTACTGCTTGCCTTTTACCAGCATTTGGCTCATTAATCTGCTGTTGCAGCTGCTCTAAGTAAATCTGTACAGACATTAGAGTTACTTTCAGTGGTCGAAGATTATGCATTCTGAGATTCCATTGTGTCTGAGGAATCTTCATCTACACACTTGATCTGTCCTGCAGTCTTCCAGCCTCCATCTATTTCATCTATATGGAGCCCAAAGAAACACAGCTTTTAAGAAACACAGATTTTAATCCTCAGAATTGCATTTGGAGGCTGTGAGGAAGCCTGAAACTTTGAAGATAGCTAAGTACCTTAATCTAGGCCAGTTTTTTAGACCTGCCTTCCTTTGTTATAGTCTAGTAACAAAGTTGCAGTCAAATTCTCCAACCCTAAATTATTTACATTATCATCTCTGAATCTCTGTTTCTAATTTTACTTTTTGTTAACAACAGAAAACTTTTTTATTGTTTTGCAGTGATATTCAAAACCCTGGCTACTGGAATCTGCATGGTTGCTTGGTAGAATATTCCATCTCTGCTGGCTTACAATCTACAGTGTATACTTGTAAGTTTGGGGTACCTTTATGATCCCTTGGCATGTTGCAAGAGGTAAACCAACTAAACTGGTCCCATTAATGGACATAATTTGGTCTCCAATGCTCAGTTTTCCTGAACGGGCTGCAGGCCCTCCATTCATCATGTTAGCCAGGATAACAGTGGGGAGAATGGATCCCCATCCAGATTCCACAATCACTACCCCAAGAATTTCTCCCTTCTGTTTTTCTAGCTGGAGCTGCAATTAAAAAGAAGAAACAAAAAACAAACAAAAGGGTTTTTTTGCTTTGATTCATCTGAATTTGAGCACTAGTATCTCAATTGTTTCTGAATAACACCTACAAATTACAAAGAGAATTCTGTTCTTTGCTATTAGGTAGTAGCATGACTTCAAAACCACTGTTAAACTGTATGACACACATCTCTCTCTTTTCAAGGGTATTCTCCACTTGCTTGTTGAAGGTCATATAAGTCCTTACAATAAGCAAAAAACTAACACAGTGGTTTACTCTGTAGAAAGTGTTGGAACTGAATACCAAATGAATGAATGCCAAAGATGTTTTTATCCTTCTTTGAACCTGGCAGCTAGGGAAGGCTGTAACATTCAGTGGCTAAGGCAATGCCTGGAACACAGGCTTGAGTTCAGCTCCACTTCTGCCATCACTGCTTAGGTTCTTGATCTCGGGGTTTGTCTGTCCTTATTTTCAGGCAAGGATCTCTTGATTTATTATTGTTGTTGTTATTAACATTACTCAACAATGTTAATAATAATAATAATATACTTGTGTCTGGCATGTTAATCTAAGATCCCTGATGTGCTGATGTAATGTAAATGATGACTTCTCAACTATGGTTGAGTAATCACAGCATATCTAACTTGGTAGAAGAGGAGTAAGAGTTTAAGTAGAGAACATGTGCTTTGTAACAAAATACTAGGCATTATTTTCTTTCAAAAGTGGGAGGACAGGAAGGACTTGAGGGGATCCTGAAGGCCAGCTGACTTGTCCTGAAGCTATCTATCAAGGCTTTGAAACTGGCCTGGGCTTGTGGTCCTTGTGTCCATTAAGTAATCACAACATGCAT
Source organism: Bucco capensis (assembly GCA_013396975.1). Taxonomy (NCBI): domain Eukaryota; kingdom Metazoa; phylum Chordata; class Aves; order Piciformes; family Bucconidae; genus Bucco; species Bucco capensis. The sequence continues at coordinate 923,302 of VWZO01016436.1, read as the reverse complement.
TAGAATATGGATACCAATGTATCCATACACTGGTAACACAAAACCACCTTCCACTGCATACTGTGACTAGCACAGAGCTTATCTATGTCAGATGTAAATGTACTTTATTACTGTTTTTATCAATGGAAGCAGAAAGACCCTGAGAATGAAAAGGAAACTTACAAGGTTGATTTTAGTAGTGCAGTATAGATGAAGCAACACATTGAGATGTAAAGTCATCCTTAAAATGCCAAAAGATATTTCCATGAAAACTACACTCCCCTGAAAAAAATGGATCAATTTGAAATGAGATTCCAAAATTAGTTTACCTCTTTGCAGTTTTCCGAATTGGAAAAGTGTATGAGATCATCATTGTACATCTCCTGGGTATTGATGATGTCACTGTATTCTTTCTGACTGAGATCCTCTGGGTTAATTCCATTGGCTCTTAAAAACTCCTGGTAAGCCACACTGAAAGCCTGACCAATTGACTGAGCTATCAGCTGTGCCTAGAATGTAAAACAAACCACAGTTCAGGGAAAGGACTGATAAACAGTTCATGTACCACTGAAACCCTAAAAAACAAGAGAGAGATTGGATTTTAAGACAGAGTCCAAATGAAGGATCCTGCAAAGCTGCTCCCTTAGTATGGATATAAAGTCACTTTAAGGTCAGTTGTACAGAAAGAATCCATTACTTCCAGAATCAAATTGCAAACTCCATTTGAAAAGCCTGCTGATCTCCTTTCATCAGTACACTGCAGTAGCAAGCAGCCATATGCTCTTTATGTACTTGTTCCAATCCACAGTGGTGAGTACTGGCTTTGTACCAATATGGAACAGAGCTTACAGAAAAGACTCTCACAAACCCTACTTCTGCTCACAGTGTATTTGCAGGAGTGGTGAGAGAAGGATGCTCTGCTAGCACATGCCTTCACAGACATGTATGCACTGAAGATGTGGGTTGTTGTGCCACTTGCTGCTTCTCCACCTTGGTTTTATAAGACTGAAAATGCTGCTTCAACAAAACCATCTGCTCTCCTATTATCTGTTTCATATTCCCAGCAAACCAGTAACAACCCTCCTTACCTGCACTGCATATCCACAATAGCTGTTATTCCCATTAACACCTTGACTAGCAATGTCAGAGATGCTTTCAAAATGCAGTCAGAGCCATGTTTAAAGCTTGTTAATGTTAAGAAGAACTCTTCAAAGTCCCCTGTGTCTTTATTCATTTTTGGAGCACTTGTGCATGTGTTTTACTAGAGTATGCAATAAAAGATGACCTCCCATTACAGTGGGCTGTATAGTGAGTACAATTAATGAAGCATTATAGTGACTGGTATTTGTATATGTCACAAATATATATATACATTAGAAAGAAATCTACAGAAACCAACGATGATGACGATAATAGTAACAACTTTGTACATTCAGCATACTGCAAAAGTCAGGTAATTAAAGAAATATTAAACTGCTGTAAAATTTACTTTCTTGTTCCACTGGATGGCACTGTAACACAGAGAAACAGAGGCAGAGAGAGAGAGGCAAAAGGAATTTATAGTCAACAATTTCTCCACTTTAATTTTTTCTTTATTATGATTTTTCTGTTCTGAGTTTACTGCAGCTCCCAGGAGAATACCATGTTCAGTTCTGTATAGTTTTGGTTTTCAGATACTATATTTTGTCATCAGAGGATATGAGTAACTCCCAGTGATCAGTGGAGGAGTTAATTGCATCTTGTAACTCCCTCAAAATATTACTAATCAAACCTATAACCAGTTCTGGAAGTGCAACACACTTTCTTAGTAGGTACATGCTAAATGCAGTGTGAATGTACAATGTTTTCTGGACAATGCTGTAAATCTAAAACAAGCGTATCCAGATGTCATATTCTATTCTACTACTGCTAGTAACAGCCAGTTATCACATCTTAAATTCATCCATATCTCCCAGTTTTTCTGAATGTTTATGAAAGTCTTCAGCATTATGTACAACTTAAGGAAAATGTAATTAAGCTGCTTGAAAAGGTCACCCTCGCAAAGCAATGGCAGAGCTGAGACAACTAGGTCTGAGAACTATCTCAGTCTAGCACTCTGAACTTTAGACAATGCCATTTCTCCTTCACAGGTTTAATTGCTTTAAAATAATGAAAATGATTACTTAGCTCAGAAAACATGCAACGTGTGAGTTATGACTGTCTGAACTGAAGAACTCAATTGGTTTTTAGCTGGTATGACAGAAATGACATGGTCCTGTGTCTTAGTACTGCCTTTTACTAATACCTCGATCTCAACTGTCAAGCTAGAAACAGACTTCAAATACTGCTGTTTTACTAGTTTGGTATTTATTTATTTATTTATTTATTTATAAATGTCCTAGGTTGAAGTCCCATGGTCCATCACTGCAGAAAAAAGTATCTATTTCACTACAAAACCAAACCTGGATGTACAACAGCAGTAAAACAAGGTTATCTTCCTTTGCACCAGAGGTAAGGGCACGGCACACCGACGTTTTTCATGCAGCAATATACAGAACTGCAACCGCTTGTTCTGCAATCTTGTTTTGAGAATGGCTCCAAGCTTTTTCATCTTCTGCTACTTCTGATGCAAGTGAAAATTCGAACTGAACTTCTGAAATGATCATTCCTTTTTTACATGGAATTTTAACAAGTGGTTTAGGGCTAACATGGTAGTGGATCTCAGAGTATCTTATTGTATAAAATGACTGAAATGATGCTTTGTGCTGCATAGATGTGCTGAGAGAGTAGTGAAAGTGAGTTCTTCCCAGCTGCATTTTAGCTCTATTGCTTTCATATAAAAAACCCCTAATTCCTAATCTTTGCTAGGGATGAAAAAAGAGAACTGAAAAATATATAACTGTATGTGTTCTCAGCAGCTTGGCTGGATATTTTGGTACTGAGGAGGAAACATGAATTTACAACATGAATTTCTGGAGACAGAAAAGAGGGATGAATATGGACAAATAACTGATGTTTGCAGAGATTACCTGTGGCTTCACTCAGAAAAGATGACTGACAACAAAAATTCATTCAAGAAATGAGATGTCATTTCAGAGATTCTCTAAGTAACATACATTGTTTACTTAATTCCATTTACTTACATCTTCTGATTCAAAGACATGGCATATCATTTTGTACTGCTTCTTTCCTTCCTGAGCACCAGGTGTTGTTTCAATGCAGTCTTGAGATGCTGATCTCGGCATGCGGCGTCGCGCCATTAAAACCACAATGTTACCAATATCTGCAATATAGGAGATTGTGCGCAGCGCATGATCCATCATCGTTTCCTACATGAAGCAAAGAGAGAGAAAGTTCTTCTTCATGCCTGCTGTTAGTCTGCAAATGCTGCAGCTTCCCTCTCCTTGGTGGCCTATTGCTTGAGAATGACAAAAGCTACAGATGCACTTTCAGTGGGCCCAGATCTGACATTCCCTAAGTCAATGGGCCTGAACTCCAACTGAAGGAAGAGTGGCTGTTCAAGAAATTAGCTTCAGAGGAAGTGTTGCCTGAGCAAATAAAATGTGCTTGCTAATGTAAAGCAATAATAAAGATCTATATTAATGTTGTAGAAATATTCTCAGGCTGTTGGAAAATGGTGTTTCCCTTTTGTATTGGTTTTGCTGAATGAAGCAGTCGCATTACACAATGACAGAACAGCTTTTAGGGAAGTCATATGTATGGGAGAAGATGTTACATTTTTCTGTATTTTGTTTTTATTATGTCCTCTAATAACAATAATATCTAAGTTAACATTTTCTCATATACTGCAAAGTGATACTTTGTAAAGAGGTATGAAGGCAGTAACTTCCCTTCTCTGTAGACAGAATTTTTAATACTTTTTTCTGGTTACCTACATAGCTCAGATCAGTTTGGTGGGAACTAGTCTAGTGTTTGGACTACCAGTCAAATATCATTAGGCTGCCCAGTAAGGTTGTGTGGGGAGAACTCAAGATATGTTGCCTGTTAAGTGGAAACTTGTCCAAGCTTCATCATAATGAAGATTTCTTATGTAAGAACACTTGAAGAGTACTAAATATAAAAAGACTCTACCTCAAATCCCTGAGCTCTGCATCCTTCTAATTACTTCAGCCTTTTAAACTCTTACTTTCTGCTATTAGCAGGGAAATCCCAGCACTAATTCCAAATATTTTTCTCACAGGAATATATCATTATTCAGTGGCTTTTACTGAGTTGCCTTGGACCTATTTCATCATTTATATAAGCCACAGCATCCTTTATATAAACAGCTAGGTATTGGTTGAACACACCTCTAGGGCCTGAGAGAGAAGGATGGTTTCTCAAGTGGACAAGAGTAATTGTTTTAAGATTTTTCAGTACAATTTAACTTGACAGAGAAAAAAAATATAAATAATCATTGCTTTTTGAACCACCTGTCTTACTGAAGAGAAGCACTATCCATAAAATTATTGTAAGTATTTTTCTCAGTTTGAAATAAAATGTTCTATGATTTGCTTATCGCTAAACTATGAAAAGTGATGATGGTTTGGCAGGGGGGAATGGTGCCTCTAAGGGTTGCAGGGGCTCAGGAGGATTTCTAGCACTTCTCTCAGTATGGAAGAATGTTTCATAAGGGACATCTCTCAGCAGGATCTTGGGAGCTCTGCAGAGATAATTGCTTTTCAGCAGTCTGCACTAAGTATTCTGTAAGGGTTTAATCATACATGCAGTGTACACAAGAGTGAATGGACTGGGAAAATGAATGCATTTAATTTCACCTGCCAAGAAGTCTTCTGGCCCTTATCATCACGCAGAAGTTACTTAAAGGATTTTTTTGTATTTTCCCCTTGTAGGGGTGAAAGCAGTCATTCCCCAACTCCCTCCCACCTTCTTCCTGTTGGATGCAATTATTTAGGAATAAGGCAAACACTATATAGTGACTGTAAATATGTCTTTACTTTTGACTTACTCATGACTTGACTTTTTCTTTCTTACTCCAAGTTCCGTTCCACTCTTAATTTTTGTTACCACTATCTTGTTTTCCTCTCTCTTCTCCTTTGTTAATTTCCCATGAATCCCTCAATCTCTGCCCATCTGCTTCTCTATTCTTTCCCTCATCCCTTCTCTAGTCCTATCTTTTGTTTCCATATATTTGTCCTTACAAATTCAGCCTCTCTTGGCCTTTTTCAAAACCCCTGTTCTGTCTTCTCCTCTCCAGATTCCCCTTTCTCAGTATCTCCCATCCTTTCTAAGGAACTCCTCCTTTAGGATCCCCTTTGTTGTCCCTCTTGAAACTCATAACAACTAAAGGAGGAGCTACTAAGCATTTTTCTAAGCTTCCAAGTGATGTAGTTCCCATGGGAGTGTGAATTGGAAAGCCTAACAATTCCAACAGTTTTATGGAAGCAGTCAGCTGCCAGGGGCTCTGCACAGACATGGTTGTGGTCTCTCTTTTCCCAGTTGCTTCACTCCCAGCTTCTGTTCACTGAATAAGCAAGAAGATGGGTGAGTGTGCTGTGATATTTGTGCTGGGTTTGTGTGCTGACTGCAAGCCCATAAAGCTGTGGCACAGGGAGGAACTGCTCTCATCTGAAGCAGGCATGTGGCCAAACCTAAGGTTGCTTCTACCACAGAAACAGGTGCTCAGCTTGGGCTGAATGTGTTCAGTAACTAAACGCATAAGCAACTAAAAAATGGCAGGGGTGCCATTTCCTGCTGTTGCTGAGGGCAACAGAATGACCACAACTGGCTCTGTTCCAACATGGCAATGCACCTCACTGGTGCTACTCAGCATTTGGAACCCTACTGCATGGCATTTTTTTTTTAACGGAGAATTTTACATTTTAAATCAGTTGCTACCTCACGTGAGCTATACAATGCTACAGATGGATTAAAACATGGAAGCACACTGCAGAAACAGGTTTTATATAATAGATAAAGCCATGGAAGGACAGATTGCCTCTGGCAGCTGCCACAGCAGCTGAAATAGGTCTATGGTAATTACCCCAGTCAGGAAACTTCACTAGCACTGAAAAATATTACCAAGCTAAAAATGCAAAAGCATTTGAACAGCAATGCTGATCATTGCAGTGGTCTCCAGGTGTTTCTTTAATGTGAATATTTAATAATTTACCTTAGACAAAAATGATGGTGGCTCAGATGTTATTTATGGAAAAAATGGGAGATTAAATGTTAAAAATGGCAAGATATTAATAGCTTAGTCAAAGCAGAAATGACTTCCCTGTTAGACTGTAAATTTAGGTACTGAAACTGTTTCAGAGAAACAGTGTACGTGCTTTCTGAAAGACTTCTGAATCTTTTCCTCCTCTCTGCAACATGCAGGCATTTTCCAGTACATCAAATAGCAAAACTGGTGTCAGTATTACTGTACTGGTAAATGGCAGATCTAATACTGCTATTTCCAAATATTCTCACAATAGTGAATTTATCCAAATGTAGTCACATTTTCCCCTAATAGTGTAAGAGTGCAGTCTAACTCAACATGCTTGAAAAAATTTAATCATAACTTACCTGTGTGTCTGCATTTAAAACTTTGATTCTCTGTGTGGAGATGAACAGATCCACTTCAGTCAAGGCCTGGGAATCTCCTTCTGAAGTCTACAAGACAGATGCCTTGTTACAAGAGGAATTTTAATTTCCTCTTTAGAATAACATCACTGATCACTTCAAGCATAATGTGATGTGAGGCAAGTGCACTGTTAAACCACTACAAAGACAGCTATTCAAAGGTGTTTCTAAATACATGCAAAGAATGCATTTACTGCATAGAAAGAGTGAAGCACACTCTGATTTTGTAGGCTAGAGTATATTTTCAGAGCCCATAGGACTAAGAGCTCAACTACTAAAATTCTCTATAGCCAGAACAGGAAAAAGAGTATGGCTGCTCCTTCCCCACTGTCTCATCAATGCACTTCAGCACCTGAGGCACCAGAACTGAGGAAGCAACTTACTCCCCATCAGCTGCTTGGCCCTTGCTATCTTCAATGAAAACTGATGCTCAGTTCTGTGGAGGGTTGGGTTTTTTTTTTTTACATTTTTATTTTATTTTCTAGAAAACAAAGCACTGTATACTCAACTAATCATTTCTCTCATATCACAGAAAGCCATCAGCTGACTTTCAGATATCTAATTCTGAGCACTGCTCACTGGAGGAACAGTTTTGTATCCCACTAGAAACCAGTCACAGAGCAAATGGGATTACAGTGTAATGCCACATGGTTTCCTAAGTGTGAGTCCTGGCTCTGCCCATGTGAGAAAACAGGAGAGAAAGTGGTAAAGCAGCTGCTACCTCTCACTGAAGCATCATCCAAGAGTTTAGCTAATACTCTTGAGTTTCAGCAGGAACCTATTTATTCCTCCAGGCTACTTGTCTGCAGTGCAGTATTGCAACTGGTATTTAGCAGCACTCATGTTAGCAGCCTCAGAGTAAAATGGCCACAGACTGTATCACCCTGTGCTAAAGGCAGGCATCAGTCTCCAGGTCAGAGACTTGGTTCTTTGATGAAATAGTGCAAGGAAGAATGATATGTTTGCTGCTCTTTTCTGTAGTTACAAAGCTTTAGCTATGCTTATAATTCATTCAGACTTCTTTTATTTGAATTAAGTCTTAGCTGGCAAGCACATACTTTGGCAGTGATTACCTGCATTGCTTTCATTCAACTGTATTTAGTTAACTGAAATACAGTTTTTAATTGAGTGAAATGTCTCCTATATTAATTGTTCCAGCTACTACCAGGTAAATTACTTTATTTAAAAAATATTGGCAATAATTTAATAAATATACAGGAAGGCACAGGAAACACATCTTACTGCTGTGGTTATTAAAATACAAATAACCATTCCTTAAAAAAAAACCAACAAAATCTGCTAGATAACATGGGCTGTATGTCTGGCCTAAAATAAAAAATCACAGGTATCCAACAGAAGAAGAGCAGCAGAGGGACAATGAAGAAAATGAGTTCATTTTACTCCATCCAGCATTCTACTACTTAACAAAGAAGAAACCAAAATGACAACTTGGAGAGGATCCACAATGAAAGACACAACACTCCATGGAGAACAAGGACAACAAAAATGTAAGTCAAACATTAGCATTCAAGAAAAACAGTTTACAGACCGCTTTTTTCTTGATTTTAGCCGCCTTTTGCATCCTCTGGGGAGTCGCAGAAAAAAAACCCAATGCACATAGATGTACACACAAAAGAAAGAGAAAAGACAGTGTGGGAAGTCAGGGAAACCTTTTGACCATGAATCCAAACTGTTCAAAAAATTGAGGGCAGTGGTAGAAGGATGTGCAAGAGAGGAAGATTTGTTTATAGATTATGCAGTTCTCAAGCATAATTGGATTTAATGGCATTAGGATGTTGTTGATTGATTACTAAAATGAAAGTGGTACCAAAGAGTGTTGTCTGTTAATGGCTGCTCATAACATTTATCCTGCTAAATATACAGCAGTTTAAATCACAATACGTGCACTATTTTAAACTCGAGTTTTTCTATCCGTATTAATCATACTTCTACATGTAATTGTTGTACAAAATGTAACTCAGGCTCTCTTCCATGACTATCTAAAGTAGTCAAGTATCCCTGACAGATCAGGATTGTTATTAATACACTAAGCAGTTTTTAGGGAGTTAATGGCAATCAACAATTACTTACTGCTTGAAACAACACAATATGGTAAACAGAAATTCAAAGGTTTGGAAAGTTTAAGGAACTAGACCTGTCTTGCCTTCCATTTGTTTCTAAATACTAAATCAATCATCAAGTCTGACAGTCTCTGGCTAAGCAAACTATTTTCCCAAAATAGTTTCATTCAAAAATGTGAAATTTTCACTAATTAAATATTTTGACTAAGCACAAAATTTTTCTATTAGCGTTTAAATCTACCTCTTTCTAACCATGTGTTTATTCAGATGACAGCAGACCCACAAAAAGTGTAAAAGAAAAGTCTCCTACTTGGATTATTAACCAAAAAAAGCATTTGTTTATACAGCTATATGAAGCAGTCTATGCTGCATTATTTGCACAGAAATTATTCAGTGTAAATAACACCAAATCCAAACACAAAAGTAATGAATCTTCATGTCCTAAAAAAAAGTAATAATTCAATATATTGAGAGTAATCTTTAGAATTCTTTGTAAGTTAAAGCAATTAATGACATAAGAGGAAAAGCAAGTCAAACAAATATCCTGTGGTTTGCCACTGGAGGATTTCCTAACTGCAATCTGCAATGTATCCCTAATACTTGGAATTCTTCATACAGCTTCCAAAGAATTTTGAATAGACTCTGGAATAATTTGATATTTTGTTCCTCAGAGATGCTGTAGGAATTTTCGCAATAAGCACTGGAAACTAATAGTATTTACAGTACTAGATCTATACTCACCTAAGTGCATTTCAGAATAGGTTTGTGCTGCAGATCCTGTACTCTTTTAGAGATCAGCTGTCAAAGGATCAGAGAGTACTCTACAAACCACAACAATCCCCTACCTTCACACGGCTCACTGCCTCCTGGGCCTGCATCATTCTGATGTTTTTGGAAGGGTTGCGCTCCGAGAGCAGCTGTGTAGAGCCCAGGTAATTGGCTGCAAAGATGATTCCATCAATGAGGTCTTCAGGTTCACAAGGTCCTGGAACTGACATGAGACATTTACTGTTACTGCCTTTCAAAAGAGAGAGAGGAGAAATTGAATAAAGGATACCGAGACCTGAACAACCTTTTTAATACCTTTTCTAATATGAAACAGGTGAAGAAATTCAGTGCAAAATAAATTTATGTTTTACCCTATAATTATTTCCCCAAAAAGCATATTAACCCAACAGACAATATTAAAAACACTGCATAATGGTTTGACTGTGGAATTCTAGAGGGAAATCATTGAGAATTTTTTCCTATGTTGCACTGGTAAGCACTGTGGAAGACCACAAGCGATTTTCAGACTGTGCCTGGTGGAATTATTTACCAGCTTCAGAAATGCTGAAACCTATTCAGAAATAGGTTCCTTTACCATAACTTTCATACAATTTATATGCATGACTGTTGCAATGCATGAGCTAAACTTCTGCTTGAATACATGTTTATGTTTCCACTTCTTTTTTGAGATTCTGTAGAAGCACACAGTCCCCAAACATTATCTCTGTCTTCTCGGGCCTGAAACTTACTCTCATACTTCTGCACTTCTTGCAGCATGCAACATATTAATAACATATTAATGTTGCATCAAATTGACGTCTTGTTTCAAAAGTAGCAAAGAGAGAAATTAACTAAAGATGTGAATTTAATGTTAAGTTAGCAAAACTTAATTAGATACCTGCATTGGCATGCTCATTAAAAATTAAGTGGCTTTAATTTTGTTTTCCTTCATTCACTTCAGGGTAAAGTTAATCAGGCTAAATTGAATCAAGGTTGCTTTAACTCTGAAATACTCTTACCCACATAATGTTTTAATCAGTTTAACTAACCTCATTTAGTAGCTAAATTAGATTAATTTTTCTTGAAATGTTTTGTGTATCTGAGGACAAGTAAAATTGCTATTCTTGGTACAGATTCTGGTACAGTCATTACTACTAAGAGTCTGCAGGATCTGTCAACAAAAAAAGCTGTGCAGGTTATTTAAAACATACCAGTCCCTTAATCTATTTCCTTTCCATCTAAAATTACTCAACAATGTCAGGAAAGCTGAAATAACTGAAAATAACTGAAAAGTTATTTTCACCAAGGTCATATTTGGCTCATTTCTGGTGCTTTACACATCTTTGAGCAGAACATTTTTGTCTTGATTTCCAGTTCACAGACAAGCTATATCAAAGGCATTTTCCTTTCAAGGAAAATTTTCCTCCAAGCAGGAAACAGTAATCCTCACCATATTTTAGCAGTCTGTGAGATTAATGAGATACTAATCCTAATTTTATTTATTTAGATTCTTTAAACATTGGGTGGGTTTTGGTTAGATGTGGTTTCCTCATCTCTTCATATAGAAAGTGATTCTTTGCAGAATCATTATACTAGCAACAAATTCTGCAACCTCACATATAAAACCAGCATGCAGCATGTATAAAATGCTTATAGTAACAGCTAATACAGAAAAACAAACAAACAAAAGGCAAGTTGGGCAGTAAGCATTTCCAACATTCATCTCCCTTCATGAAGGCAACTGTCAGGTAAAATAAGACATCTGTTGGAAGGGTGGAATGGCATTGAAAATTGCCAGGGTCAAATTGGGTTACCTCAGTGTTTTCTTCCCTCATCTCTGACAGCTTTAAATAATACAAAAATGCAGACTTGGCTAAGGTCCCTGCTCATCAGAGCACTTAAGTATGCCCTTGACTGTAAGCATGTGTAAGGCTTACTGATGAGAAAGGGAAGAAGAAAGAAATAGATGAAACTTGAAAATTAGTTTGATGTGAACAAAGATTGGAATTTTATGTTTGAGCACTGGTGCTTAAACATTAGATAACTATTTCTGAAAAATCTAACTGTAAATTTCTCATCAGTGCAGTGCAACAGATTACTTAGTTTTCTGCTGATGTTTTAATGGGACAAGAATAAACATATTTCTAGACTGATTAGACCAGGCATGAACATTTTTAAATTAACTTTTCATACAATAAGAAAAATAACACTGATTCAATAATTCAACATAAGTGAATTTAACAGTCTGGTAGGAACATACTTTTATATTATCTAAAATTATGTGTAGACCACGGATTCAGACAGTATTTAGAGACTGTGCTCAGAGCACAGGAGCACTTTAATTCCTGCTGAGAACCACCATACTGCATGAAGTCACAGAGACCTTAGGGTAGGTGGCAGTGCAGATGATTTTGTGTAAGGAGTAAATGGACNTTTTTATCAGTGCACTTGGAAAAGGCGCTGATGAGGAGCGTGGGTGGAGCACTCCCTGGATCTTCGTTCGTGAAGCCTAGCCACGACGATGACGAAATGGACACAGGGCATGTGTCACCTTGCAGAATGGCTATCTACAAGTTCCATATTTTGGCTCATTCCTTTACTTCATCATGGTTGTTACTGTGCATGGGATTCAGATTTATGATGATAGGGCAAATAGAGAGAGAAAAAAAGCCAGAAACCCTGAGCATGGGACTAATTACCACTACAAGTATGTAGTGGTACTACTACTGAAACAATTCTAATAGCAAAAGGACACATTTCCAATGTTTTTGTGCCTGTTATCTAATTTGTTATGCCCACATGGCATATGAAAAATATTAATTAGTAGACACATAGCTACTGCAGTTAAGGAGTCCTGCTGAAAGTGAAGTGCTTGAACAGCTGAATATGAATGTACGTATGGTTGTGGTATCACCGTCAAAGCTCTGGGAAGAACAAAGAGTGTTAGCTGGCAGAGTCTTTTCTGATGTGCAGCAGGCTCCTGTTCCTTTTGGGACTCTGCACACAAATTAATAATAAAAACTGTGTTTTTCTTTGAATTCAGAGAGCAGTCATGTTAGCTGTCATAAGCTCCTAGTGAGCTACATATTTATATTAGACAATGCCATATAATGCCTGCAACAGAAAAACCCTAATAGACAGTTTATCCTCCTATACAGTGTGACTACAGAAAAAAATAAGAGAAAGCAAAATGACTGAACTAAATAAAAAAAACTACTATGTATCTAAAAGAGAATATTGACCTCTTTCCAACAGAGTTGTGAGCTGACTGGTAAGGAAAGAAAAAGGCATAACCTTTTTATCCCAATAAAATTAAATTGTGCAGTTATCTGTGAGCATTGTGAGGGGTGAATCTTCTAGCCTGTTTTAATGCTCTACCCCTGCTGGCCTCCCTTTATCATTGTCCACTATAAAATCAGTAGATGCTTATTACACAGTCTTGTTTTCTTGTCTCTGTCACCTTTGGGGAATGCACTTAATTTACCTTTATTCTGGGCCTGTTAGTCAGTTCATGCCAAGTGTTACATGTAATTTCCTTCAGATGTCAACCTGCGTAAAAGGGGCAATCTTTGAACTTTCCATTTGTTCTAGCTCTTCATGGAAATGACAGAAAAGAGAAATTGCTAGTCAAGCTGATGACATCGGGGAATAGAAGAAAAATGTGTTGGACATTCTGATATTATTCTAAATTGCAGTAAGTTTTTCCTGAGCTAAAAGTGGCATTCAAAAATAACTTTTTAACATTCATTTATGGTTTCCATTGTAGAGAAAAGAGTGTTCATGACAGATCCTTAGAAGGGGTCACATTCTTAGAAGTTTCCTAGTGCCTTTTCTTATTTTACAGTGTAGACATTTCCTTTGCAGGAAGAGCTGTATGCATTTTCCCCATGCAAAGATCTTCAGCTGTCTGTGAATCAGAGAATCTTAATTGTTTTCAATATAACCCTATTTTATCTCTGTCCACCTTCTTGTGTTAATAAGTTGACTTGTTTTTCTTCAAACAGAAAATTCTTAATAGCAGTGCAAAGGAGACTGAAGAAACACATGGAAGCCTGTCTTTCCTAAACAGAGGCCTGCACTACCAATTTTTTTGTCAGATCAGGAGAACCTTTCAGTTTGTGCCAACAACTGAGACTCCCAGAGTGCAATAACGAGCATCACATCAAAGTGGTACAGGGGCTGCTCTGAACAGTTAAATGACTCCTTCCTCTGCACAAGGCCATGAAGGACAGGGTGATTTTATACCTTCATAAATGTCCACCCTGCTGTGGCCCACTCTTGCCACCTTTTTTACCCCTTCTACATTTGTAGCTGTCTCCATCTTCACCTTAATCATTCCAAAAGCTCTATCTGTTCCTCCTTTTTTCTAACCATCAGAGGGGGACGAAAATGTTAAATACTTCAATACTTCAACTTTTCAGCTGTATTCTATTACGTTTGACTGGTTTTAGAACTGTGATCTTTAAAACATATTAAAGCATTTGCTTCCACTTTGTTCTATTTTAACTATGGATGATGTAAAACTTACCATCAACGAAACTTGGAAATGAAGACACTTTCTTTGTCTGTTAAGAAATAAAAATGGTATAGCTGTAACAACATCATTTTCACAAACTGAATTCATATTATATTTAAACAACTGACCATTGTTTTAAAAAAAAATCAAATTTCTCTCTATATTCTGGATAACTTCTACATAGTCACTACTTAGCACAGTGAAACACATAACATCACAGTAATTAACCCAAACTTAATTGTTACATCGTGATGTTTACCTGGAATCTCAAAGCATTTTAAGCAGATTGCACCACAATCAAGGGCAGGAGGGTGGGATGATGAACATGAAAATGACCTAGGAAGTCAGCTGTCAAATAAGCAATACAAATCAGCAATTTGCAGTCCACTAGTCCACTGCTAGTCACACTGCATACTGATAGCCCAAATTTCAATTAAGAATATTTAACAATAATTTACAAAGCAAGATTCTGGCTCAGCAAATAGAACAAACTCTCCCTGATTGCACAGTAGATAGCATTACACTTAATCTCAGCAGGGGCCACAACAGTGCTTTATGTATACTACTTTCTCTATTCTCAATAAACAGATATAGTCCTTCCATTTGCCTGTCTTTTGCCAGTCTCCTCAGGCATTCCTGTTTCCAGGAAAGGGGCTGATTTCTTCATTATGGGAAAAGGCTTTAGAGATTTGCCTTTTCATTAATGTCACAGGCTATGGGCTAAATATGTTACATGTTTCTGAGATAACAGACTTCTGCTTTTAAGTCTGAATTTCATTTAATTGTGTCTAGCCTCAAGTATAACCTCATTCTGCATTCTTAGATGTCTTCTTTGCTCCACTCTTTAGTGGCAAGTGCTGGTCTGCCTATCCCCGTGTCTTTTTCACAGCTGACTCAGCCAGGATACATCTTACTACAGAGGCCACTCAAAAAGATGCAAATCATTTGAGCTCTCAGCACTGAATTATGTGTTTGATATTAGGGGTTATTTAAAGAGAATTATTCCTGTGGGAATTAAGCAGTCCTTTAGTCTCAGAGACTGACCTTGTCAGGGGGAAAGCAGAAGCCAATTTCTTTTTAATGCTACTTTTGCACTCCAATAATCCAGAAAGAGAATTTCTGAAGCATTCTCCCTATTCTGTATCATCAGAAAATTTTAGGCTCGAGTACATGCTGTGGACAGTTACATAAAATGAATGTGGCAGAAACAAATTCATGGTTGTAGTTCAAAGACTTTTCCGAATATGCAGACATGGTATTTATTGTCAGTTCAGGAAAAGAAACAGAGCCCAAGTATGTGTGCATGAGAGGGAGAAAGCTGGTAATTCAGTGCCTGCTTTCCCTCATGAAAGCCTGGTGGCAGGCAAACAGGCAGCAGAACAGCCTAAGGTACCTACCTCGGGTGTATTATTGTTGTCAACTGGTCCATTGAGGTCTGAACGCTGTTGCTTCCTTGGCTGCTCTAAACCATTGCACATCTGTAAGAAAAAAGAGAAAGGATTTGAGGACCCACTGACTAGCATCCTGACTATGTGGCTGTAGTAGCTAAGAAGTTTACCATATCCCTGCTTATAAATGCTATTCTGTTTGAGACAACACAAATCTAATTCTATTGCATGGCTAAACTAATATGAAGCAGTGTGTGTTGATATGCAGTGAAATATATTAATGAGGTAAATATCTAGAGGGTTTTAATAAAGCAAGCATAATAATCGTACATTATTCCCTTAAATGTGAGATTAGATCAAGTATACTTTAAGCAGGGGCAATGGCATGGCCACATTGAAGATACATTAAACTGTAAACAGTGACAGCAGATATATTAACTCCAGTATGTACAACAGAATGTAAACAATTTTAAAGCTCTGTCAGTTCTGATTGCCACACACTTGGCTGAACTGAAAATGCACCTGCATATAAAGAAAGAACTAGCTGACTGGTTTAGTAAGCACACCCTGGGTACCATAAACATGATTGAAACATTGTCTCTGTCATCAACCTCACATGTCAATGGACTTATTCAGCCCTGGGGATCATAATACCATTCACACTATAGTTGCATATACAATTGCATATAGTCTTAATGTAAAATATGACTAAACATTTGGATTATATTTTGGGTTTTATTTACACACAGCTGTCATTTGCTGGAGTGTAATTTTCAGGATTTTAGGACTATAAACAATCTTTGCTTGTTTATTGTTTCCTGGTCATAGATGTAGTATATATGTGTCACACGTCATATAGATGTTGTTGTGTTATCAGCTGGGTTTCAAAGAGAAGTCTGTGCAGAGTATATGCTGAGTTGAGATCCATCACATCACCTCTACAAGGAACATAATAAATGTTTTTTACTTACTATTTGGTGTTAGTACATGTTTCCTCAGTATTCCACCTATATGTTTAGGAGCCCCAGTCTAATTAGGCAGAATCTCATGTCATGTGCAAATAATTCTTCTACTCCTTTCATGCACATCTGTGCATATAATCTGTTCCACCTCTGGCTGAGCTATTAATGCTTTGTTCTTCAGATGTGTTGTTATGCAGAGGGGAAGGTGTCACTGTGAGCACTTCCTCCAAACAAAGCTAAGTGTAAGATCATAGTCTTGAGATCTCAGCTGTGGAGTGTAGCACATTCTGTGTCCCTTCAGCACAGCATGAAATACTGAGTAGTCACTACGGGGAACTATGCCTGTCTGAGACCTTCTGTGTCCAAAATTTGCCTGCAAATGTGTGGGCTCTTCCAATGATCCCTTACAAATTAAGGGTTGAGAGTTTCATTCTAAATGTTGGCTACCATGGTATCCCAGAAGGGCAGGCACATAGCAGTACAGGGAGAAGGGCTTCCCTTTCCAAGAACTGCCCAGGCATCACTGTATCTCCCATTCACAGTCAGTCTTGTCCAGATGGAAGGAGATGCTTCTAGGCTAAGGATGGAGGGACTGTTTTGGAGCTTCTTTATGGAATTATTTTTAGAAAACAAATTCTGATATTCAATGTGGGCTGGAAATTGGTTCTTGCTCCTAGGTGATCTGCCCAGTGTCAAATAAATGACTTGCTTTTTTTCATGTTTCTTATAAAGTTTCCTATTGGTATGGTTGTTTTAAGTGATACAAGAGCTAGGAAAAAAATCACATTTAAGGGAAACAGTTATAAGGTAGTATAAATACTTTGTACCCTGACTTGTAGATTAGAATGGGACCTAAAGCTAAACTGGAAATTTGGAAATGATTGCACATTAACACAGAGGTAGAGCTATGATGAAAGTCTCTTCTCCTACTATAAGAATCTGTTAAGAGGATAGATTCTGTAAAGGAAAGATATAAAAATATAAAGATACTGAAGATGTAGTGTTATTAATACTTTTGCCTCTAAGCAAGTACTAAAGCAATGTCCAGTATCATGTGAAGGAACATGAGGCAGCAGAAAATGCAATTTTTAGGCTAAGAAGAAAATCAGACTCTTACTTATTTGAGGTCACTGAAACATCAATACACATCTTTCAGAAATAAGACTGCAGCTCCACCCATGCCTTGGCCAGTCCTGTCCTAATAGCTAACAGCCAGGCCTGGGGCCATCTGGGCCTCCCTCCTCCCACCAATCTTGCAAAACTCCTCCCAGTCAGCCAGATCCCCTTTATAACCACCCCTTCCTGTACTATGAAGCTTTGCTTAGTTGGAGGTGAGGGCTGGCAGTGGTTTGGGTTCTGCTGTTGTTGGTTTTTGGTTTGTTTTGTTGCTAGTTGTTTACTCCAGTGTAAGTTATTTAGCTTTTTCAGTCAAAAGCTCATCTCAGCATATGTCCCTCCTTGAAGTTGCAACCTGTGATCCTGATTGCTGCTGTGGTGCTCAGTGCTGATGAAGCAAGCACTGTTCTGCTGGAGAACATTCTGCTGGAGAACAGCAGGTTAGTCTTTTTCTTGATTTATCCAGAGGAATGATTTGTCTGACAGAGGAATGAAAGATTAGTTTTTCTAGAAGTGTTCACCCTTTTGGTAAAGAGTTGGTAAGCAAGCCCTGAGCACAGCTCAAAGGAGTGGGAAGGCTTTATTACTATGTTTAAGCATTTGAATAATGAGGGTTATGATCTATACCTGCCAGTCTCTTTACAAGCAATACTTTTCAAATATTATCAAATAATGTGGTCAGAAAGTACATGTGCTAGCTTAGATATTTTTAAACTCATCTTGAAGACTAACTAGTAAGCTTCCTGGAAAAGACATGTTTTGTGGTAGGTTCCAAGTGAAAATGTTCTTTGTGGTAAGCTCCAAGAAAGATAAAAAATTTCTTTGAGAAGATTTGTGGTAGGTTGATTAGATTGTTACCTGTTGCACACGTGAAACAACAGAGCTAATTAACTTTCCATACAGATTTGTTGTCTCTCTCTAGAACAAAGCTAAGGCAGATGAGTATTGTTATGTCTGTCACTTGACAAAACTTCAGTTTGTAGTTTCAACTTGTGTGATCTGTTGGTTTCTAAAGAGAGTTTAGCATTGGGCCATATGTCCTCCTGGTATTTAAATGCTACTATGTTTACAGAAACACATCAAGGTGCATATATAACATCTTTTTGAATGAAGAGACGGTAACCTAATAACAAGTCTATTCTGATGGTACTTCCATTAAACGACACAACTGAAATACCTTCTCTGTTAGATGCTGGGGATGTGGAGTGGGAATGGCTTAATGTGCCCTTACTGAGCTGCTGCATTCGTTATCATAACATCAGTAACATGCTATTGTCAGTAGGAGCAATTCAATGCAGCAGGACACGCTTGCAAAAATAATGTCTGAATGAGGCAGTTTTGGACTAGCTGCAGGATTGCTGATTTTGATCACAGAAAAAGGGCCAGACTTCACACTCTGATGTCTCACAAAGATTCTATTATGTATGTGCTAATTTAGAGGGGATGCTAGCTCATTTTAGAGGAAATATTTGTAGAGAAGAGCAGCTCCAGGTAAGCTTGTCAAGTATAGAACTGGTGTTTTGAAAAGAGGAGTCGTCAAAGTAAGTTTAGGGAGCAAAGCATTCCACAAGAGAATATCAATACTCTATCTCATTTCATTAACATTAAAATAATCACCAAATTATTTCTATCATCTTAAAGAACTAAGAAGGTTTCTTGTCCTTGCATGTATTTAAAACTGAGAACCAGCCATGATAAGAGTTTCAGAGAAACAGCTGTGCTGAATGGTGTGGGTTTATGTAGATGTCACTTGGAGTGCATGCTGCCTTCTGCTTTAAACTTCTCAGAGAAGAACTGTCACTGATGTATCTTTAGATAAAAGGTATTGGTTTTGCTCCCTTCTGGTGTTAGAAATTTATTGCTAAAAGGCTATGACTTAGCCAATTAGCACAGAGAAATTGGTTTGGTTTGGGAATGCTTGGACTGCTTAGCACTTTTCAGTAAGTACTTACCCTTGCTGTGTTTGGGAATTGCCACTCAATAATAGCCATTGAATATTTCTGCCCCACAACTGTCTAGACACACGGGAGAATGCAGCAAGCTTTTTTAATAGTCTGTCTTTACATCTATTTCTGTTTTCCACTTATTCTATCAAATATATCCCCTAATACTCAGACTGAATTCCAGTAAGACATTCCTAAGACACAGGTCTTCTAAAGGGTCTATTATCTAAGTGCTTCAGACTGTTCTAAGGGTGAGACCTTTCATGGGCAACAGACCAGATTTAGGTTCTTTGCAGCAGAGGAGCTCTGTGTCCATGAGAACAGAAGGGAATAAACCTCAAATATTTTTGTCAATACTGAGCTTTGCTAGTATAGGTAAATAAAACACCGTAGCAGCACTGATGCATGCAAAGCTGTTGGAGAACAAACTGAGACAGAAAAGATTTTAAAATTTTCACAATTTTTTTGTTAGTGATATCTCTGAGTGTCCATGTTGAAAAAGTGTAAGGGCATAGCCTACATGAAAGTTGCAAAATAAGACTAATGCTGCAGAACCTTGTGGGGTCCCTGCCAGGGGAGTTGGTATGAGCATATTTGGTTAGGTCATCAAATGTATGCCTTTGATATGAAAGTATGATTGAGAAATAAGAAACAGGATTCATGTGCCACTTGCCTCTAAGGTCCTCCTCCTTAATGGTGATAATGGCAAATCTCTGTTCCTTCAAAAGTGTATAGGTGAAAGTAGGTGTTGGTGCTGTTAAAAACTTTATTATTGATAAATAGATCTGTCTGAATAGGGTAGGAGAGAATATGCATATTTAGGAGTCAGACATCTAAGCAGACAAGACATGAAGAACAAAGGGCTGATTAGACTGTAGAAAATCATCATGATTGAGAAATAAGAACAGGAAAATTACACCTCTAAAGTTTAATAAAGCATTTTAATTAACAAGAAGGCAAAATAATTCACTTATGCTTACTAATCTGTCATCTACATACATGTTATGTTTTACCTCTTATGTAAGTCTCTGTTCATTGCAGAAGATAACCAATATTCAGCTGCATATAACTTTACAGACACAAAGTCAAAGCTTTAAGCTGACCTTAGGGCAAAGGGAATCAGGTATGTTTCTCTATAAGGAAGTAAGCATGTTCGGTTTGAAACTTTAGAAGAATTAAAACACAGACCCCCTGCTACTCTAGAAAAGCCTAAGCTTCATTCTCAGGTTTGTTTTTCTGGCTCTCAACATTAGAACAAGAAAAAGATTTTGTATGGTTCAAATCAACATCTGTGCTATTCTTGTGGAGGGGGAAAAAAAAACTGCTTAACAGCATTTTTGTACAAGTATAGCTCCTATTTCTTCTTGCCAAGGTCAAGATATGCTCACCTAGTACAAAACCACAGCAATATGCAGGCATTTCTTGTAGCTGTTTTTCACATATGCAGTATCTAGTCTTGGCATATGTTCTACTGAAAACAAAATCAAAAGTAGTCACTCACTAAGGCAATGGAACAGGAACCCTTAATAGAAAAAAATCTCTATTTCAATGCTGACCCCAGGTTGTTTAAGTTTATCTAGTGTCACTGCAGAGTAAATACACTGTAAATAAATGACGTTTGCCCTATCCATTGTTTGTTCTCTGTAAAACCTCTTTCCTAGTTTCCTACCTAAATTAACTACACCCAGTACCTTTTTCTAAATATTCAGTGTGATTATATAGCTGTGAATGCAGTACAGTAAAAAAAGTAAAAATACTGCTGGATTTTGTTAGGAATAAATAATATTTGCATAATGTCCAATAGCCTGGTAAAACAAAACTTCATACCTGCTCTTGTGGCCACTTCTGTCTGTCCTCTGGGGTTCTTGACTTTGCTTTAAAACCTCTAGGCACATCCCCACTCTGCTTAGAGGCAGATGGGATATTCAGTGATTTTGGCCTCCCCTCATGCCTGTTAGCAGCATGAACAGCTTCTCCCTTTGAACAAGTCTCTTTATAGTCATGTGCCATGTTTTCAGTCCCAGTGTGCTCTGGACTCATTTCTGTTGTACTATTAATACTGCTCATGCTCATACTCATTTTGATTTCTGCTACAATGCGGTCAATGTCCTCTTCCTGCTCTTCCAGCTCTGCATCCTCTTTTCTAGAATGGTATGGTGATATTGCCTGTGAGTTTCCATTAGCCTCTGCTGGGTAATAGTCTGGATAGCCACCTTCACTTTGACAATATTCTATGTTTTCTTCTTGGTCTTGAATCTCCAAAGATGATGCTTCATCCTCCAAAACCTGAATGCCATTATCTTGACCTTCCTGCCACTCTTGCCTCTCTGTCATTTCATTTTCCTCTTGGTGCTGAATTTTACCTTCAGCCCATTCTTCTACAGCTTCCTGGCATTCATCAGTTTCAACATGGTGCTCCTCATGGGGAGCATACTCCTCCCCATTGCAGTCCATTCCTTCCAGGTAACTGTCATCCTCTGGACAGTATCTGATGTAGTATGTGATCCCCTCCTCTTCTTCTGGCAAGCCTTCATCATAGTCCTCCTCCTCAGAGGTGTTATTCACATAGTCAGAGCTGGAGTCACCATCACCACTATGATCATTGCACTCATGTTCTACAAGTGTAGGACTACCTTGTCTGACAGTTGCTAGTTCTGCCTCCTTTGTTGCATAATCTTCAATAGGAAGGTCACTCTCTTCACTCTCAGGCTCCCTGTTGTGAGGTGAGGAAGGGCAAGCTCTCACTCTGTGATCCAGCATGCTGGCTGCAGTGCTTTGACGTTTCCTGTTTGCCATGGCCAACTCCTTACACAACAATCATTTCTAAGCAATTACTGTAGGGAAGATGGAAAAAATGCACATTCAGGAAAAGGTCATCAGTAGACATCAGTGATGTTAATAAGAAAAAATGATAGCTTTATTTAGTAAAAAGGATGTGTTTGTAGATATTTAAACCAGATTCACACACAGGGAGCTTTTAAAATGCTCATGCTATGGAACCATGTAATCAAAGTAATAACTTGCACACTGAAAGGAACAGATAAAAAGAAAGTTCTACATTTATGCTAAATGTATTTTAGTGTACTATCTCTTCTGTCAATTTGACACAGAATTAATCCTGAACCTTGAAATTAGTTTTTAATTTCTTTCTTGCCAGTAAGGGCTCATGCTTTGATTGCTATGCAGTAAACAGAAACTCTTTTCAACTCTCAGCTTAGGCATTTCTTTAATGTATACTGAAAGCATACAATTAGTATCTGACCTGTTCTCACCAAAACTAAGGAAAATAACTCTATTAACTTGGTGGTCACACAGGGCACTAAAAGATAATGTGCTGCTATTAAAAAAGTCATTAAAAAAACCACTCACTGGTTTATTAACTCTTACTAGCTGGATGTAACTGACTATCTCCTACTGTTAAAACAAATACTGTTTTTAGAATAGACTGTTTCAGTTAGAAGGGACCTACAACAATGCAGTCCAATGCCTGACCAATTCAGAGCATGTTAAGGGCACTGTCCAAATGTCTCTTAAACAATGATGGGCTTTGGACATAAACCTCTCTAGGAAGCCTGTTCCAATGTTTGACCATCCTCTCCATAAAGAAATCCTTTCTAATATCCAGTCTAAACCTCCCCTGGTGCAGCTATGAACTATTCCCACATGTGCCATCACAGGATACCAGGGAGAAGAGATGAGCACTTCCCTCTTATCTTCCTCTCCTCAGGAAGCTGTGTAGAGCAATAAGGTTGCTCTTCAGCCATCTCTTCTCCAAACTAGACAAACCCAAAGTCCTTAGCTGTTCTTGGTAAGACATTCCTTCTAGCCATTTCATCAGCCTTCACATCCCTCTTAACTGTGGGGCCCAGAACTGTACACAGTACTCCAGGTGAGGCCACACCAGTGCTGAATACAGTGGGATAATCATCTCTTTTTGACTGGCTGGTTATACAGTTTGATGCATCCCTGGATGCAGTTTGCCCTCTTGGCTGCCAGGGCAGACTGCTGACTTGGTTTGAGCCTGCTCTCCAGTCACTCCCAGTTTATACTTGTTTCTGGCATTACTCTGCTCTAGGTGCAGAGTGTGGTATTTTAACTAGCTAAATTGCATTCCAATAATCATAGCCCAATGCTCCCATCTGTAGCTAAATCTCTCTGCAAGATTGTTTTTCAAACAATCTAATCTATATGCCAGCGGGAAAAAAGACAACATTTATGATAAGTTCATTAATTCTTCCTACTAAATACTTTCTACTTTAAATTACATATTTTTGTCTAAATAAGCAGAGATTATAGAACTATATCAAAAATAGTCAAGAAAACAGCTACTTCTAAGACAGGCTTGACAACTGCAATCTGCTTTATGTGATTTGGATAGGGGAACAATGTACTTTAAGTATGTATGTTTATGTATACATTGCTGTATGCTTATGGTAAGCTCAGACATAGGCTTCTGGAATGCACCACACAACTGCATACTTTACTATATGCAGATAACAAAGACATGTCAGCCAACCACAAGATCATTTTGACAAAACCAGTTTCCCAAGTCTTGTGTGTGCACACAGCAGTCAAAATAGCATGAGGCTAGAGGCTTAGAAGAGCTACAGAGATTAGTTTCCTAGGCATTATAAATTTATCAAA
Source organism: Bucco capensis (assembly GCA_013396975.1). Classification (NCBI taxonomy): domain Eukaryota; kingdom Metazoa; phylum Chordata; class Aves; order Piciformes; family Bucconidae; genus Bucco; species Bucco capensis. The sequence continues at coordinate 899,338 of VWZO01016436.1, read as the reverse complement.
AATATCCTGTCACTGTAACCTAAAACCTCATGGATATCCCTGCAGAATTTCTGATTATCACAAAGAAAACCTTAAATTTCAGTGTTTGACAAATCCAGGCATCTGGATAAATGGATAAATGCAGTGGCACCACATGGCAAATCTAAGTTCTCCCTGGAACAGGGATTCTGCATGCTAGCATCCAAAACAGCAATGCATGTCAGTCATAGGAGGAGACATGAAAGGACACCAGTATGTGAAGCTCTTTTTACTTATTGATACCCTGTAGAAGTAGACTTGACAGAAAGCTTTTGGGTAAATACTATTTGCCTGAAATTTTAAGGGAAAAAGAGAAGGCAAGACTTTTCCAGTGATTGCTTGCACCTTCTCACTATAAGAACTAGCAGACTTACAAGACTTCCCCAATATGATCTATATTCCCACTATGATCCTTTTATTAAACTAGCTATCAATTCTTTCTTTGGAGCCAATTGTGAGAAACTCAGAACACCAAGCCATCTGTCCACTAGTGTTGCCTCTGATCTAGTTAGCTCTGCTTACTGGGAACTAAGGAAACTGGATTAAATGAGTAATCTAGTCACAACACTGCAATGCTCTGCACAGCCTGCAAAAAAACTGCCCATGAACAAGATAAATTGCTTGTGTGACCAGATCAGGAATGGGTAAGCACACTAGACAAATATGTCTAAAACATTTTATGACTGTGTGCAACAAAAAAGGTATTTGAATGGCAGTGCAAGAAAGACCTCTAGACACCTCATCTGTCTTAACTGAAAGTTATTTCCTGTCAAGAATAGAACAAATTAGTGTCTCTTAGAGAAAGAATGATCTCATCTGCAGTGTCCTCAGTCTACTAGTCATTGGAAATGTTATCCATATTAAGTAATACTTAAGAGACTTAGAGTGCAGTAGACCCTGCACACAAGACACTACAGTGTAGCTGAAGATAAGCACAAAGCATTTAACACAAGCACAGTTTGAAACTCATGACTCAGATATTCCTGAAGCATATGGAGATGACAACCCCTTTTTTTAGCCAGACAGTGTAACAGTTTTTCCACCCACATCTAAATCTGCATTTCATATCCTGGCCCTGAAATTGCCTTAAGTGGTATCACTGCAGTGCCACTTCTCTAAATTCCAGTAGTTGAGTGTTCATAGATGTTACTTACCTGCCACAAAAACTGCTGCAAGCTAGATATTGTACAACAGTGTGTGCCACAGGCAGCCATTCATACACAGTGTGGAAGCCAAAAGCCAGTGGCTAGACAGGGCACAAGGGAGGGCTGGCTGCTGTGTGGCAGCTGTAACAGCTGTAGGGAAGTGGCCAGGTGAGGAGCTCTGAGGGCTGTAAGACAGTGGTTATCAGCTGGGTGGTAGAAGTCATAGCAGCTGCAGCAGTGGTGCCATGGGCAAGTGCAGCATATGCACTAGGGGAGGAGAAGGAAGGAAGAACTTCAAATAAATAGTGGCAGACAGGAAGCTTTTTAGAACATAGGTGATAAAAAAATAGAGAAAGGAATTCCTCCCAAGTATCTCTAGCACTGACATACCAAAGGGACATAGGAAACTGATTTTCAGTTAATTCCATCTAAGGTCATGACTGAAGACAGTGCTTTACCCTCTGTATGCTGAAATTGAGGCACCTATTCCCAATGGAGGTAAAATAAGTCTGATCTTTTCAGTAAGAGGCAAGGAAATTTCCAATGCTGTGGAAACTGAAGTTGCAAAGCAATCTCTGCACAACTGTAATTCTACTTGGCCTCCTTACCTTTGCCATCTTCTCAGTCAGGCACTACTTCTTGGGAAATGAAGTACCATCACATTAAAATAAAGGCAGAATTTACTGTTCCCAGCCTCTGAATTGCAGAATGAAGACACACTGATCATACCATTTTCAACTATGAAATGTAACTTCTACAACTGTACAGACAGTTCAATTACTAAACAGTTTTCACACAAGCCTGAGAAGTAGTCTTTAGAGAGCTGCACATTTCTTTCAAGGAAACAGCTGTATTTTGACTTGAGTATTAGAACAGCCAAGGTAACCTAGTTTTCTTCCACTGTTTCAAAATAACTCTCAGGCTTCCTAGAAAGACTTTAGTCTTTCATTAGGTTTAGCATAACCTGAATCTTTTAAAAGCTAAAATCCTTCAGGGCTTTTTCTCAGCTGTCTCATGTCACACAGCAAGTTGCTAGTTTCTGATGTCCACAGGTCTAAACTCTTCCATCATCTCGCCTACACAGATGTTAGTTGATGTGGATGACAATTAACTGAACTCAGTGTATTCAGATTTTAAAAGAACAAAACCACATCTTTTGTTTTGTTGGTTTTTTAAAGAAATGCAATAGATACCAATTTTTGCCAGGCATTCTGCTCTTCAGTCTACTGTGTTAGAAGCCTCTGAGTCACTTACTGCAGGGACTGATACTGTTCCTAATTTTCTCAAGAAACCTATGGTGTTAGATGGTTACATAGTGAATATTCACCTATCAGTTACTAAGGATCCTCTTGAAATTGGAGAAATTACTGTATTTCTATCTAACACTACTCTGAAGACAGGAATAATGATTTGCTGGACCCAGAGGCACTTTATGAATAAAGGCTTCAATTGAGTCAACAGGTAACTTCCTCTGCTTGGTTTAAGCTCTCTCCTTGATAGTGGAGAGTTAGACCAAATGTCTGTATCACTGCAAGTGCATGTTTCAACTTCAGACTGGAGGAAAAGAAGTGTTCCTGAGAACATAGGGGGGCAGTGCAATATCCTCCTTTACTTTCCTCAGAATTCAGTAATTTTATCTTGCTGAGACAAGCAAATGCTGATTTGTGTTGTACAGCATACCACTAAAGCTCCATCAGTGTTGTCAAGATCAGTGATTAAGGGCCAAGTTACACAGGGTTCTCAGTAAGAATGTTTTGCTTTTGAGAATGGTTTGCTTTATTTTTTCTTAAGTTTCCCTGCCTCAGCTCAATGTTGAGAGGAAAAGGAAATCAATCTCCAGAAAGCATGCTGCCTTTCTGTGTGGCATTAAAAAGGAGTAGGAATAGGGGAAACAATTTCTTCTGCTCCTAGAAACAGGACTACTGTCTCACAGCTGCAATTCATTCTAATCAGTGCTCATTACAGAGTCATTAGCTTTCTCCTGAATTCTTTGCACCTAATCCCAGACAGCTGCAAAGAGGGTTTATGGAATTTAACACTTTACATCTTTTCACCTGTGTAGAAAGATACCTTCACTACTTTCTTGTCATGGAGCCAAGATCAAGTAAATTAGCATTAAAAACTAAGTACACAACTGCAAACATGGTGCTCAATAGCCAGGATAATATTCCTGGCTCTGTTTAAAGAACTGCTTTACATATGTATTTGATTCACAAGCTGAACAGCATTCTAGTGGGAGCAAAACAAGCTCTCTGACAGTTTGGGGTTTTTTCCATTTAATATGCATAGTGATCTGAGGGGATTATGGAGTTGGGGGGTGATTTTTAGCTTCTTTTGGCAAAAAACATACTATGGCATGCTTGTCTACAGCCAAATGGTCTTTTGAAACCTGCTTTTTCAACCTATGGGTGAAACCGAGTTTTACTGTCTTCAATTTTATATACTTAATTTGCAAGGCCTCCTTCCTGTGCTTACTCCTCCCCAGGTTCCTTTTTCATCTACTTCTCAGTCTCCTTTCCCCCACACTTCAAGTATCTGTGCTCTTTGTCAGTTTTGACAAAACTCCCACACAAGTTCTGCTTCCCTGAAATTGTTCAATACCTCCAATTTTCCCCAAACATTCAGTATTAAATTGGTTCTAAAAACATAGAGCTCTCTACCCTTTGTAAGTCATCTTCAGATTTAAGTGGAGCACAAGCACTGCAACACAATTTATCATCAGGCTGTATTATAGCACACATGGCCTACAGGCTTCCTTCTCTGCTGCTGAGCTGTGTTTAAAATGCACTGCTGACTTCAAGCTATTCCATATGTTAGCCCTATACATTCATAAATAATAAAGGCTGTAAAAAAAAATCTAACCCTTTCAACTCAGATGTATGTTTAGAACTGCCAATAGTATTTTTTCAACAGAACTGTATCATAAAATTTGCAATTACAGGGCTTTAATTATACCAGGCTCTTTTCCACTAACCAAATAAGTTGAAGTGGAAAGAAAAAAAAAAATCTAACTTCAGTTTCTTCAAAACAATTTTAATATCAAACTAATAGCAGGATTTCATTAAAAAAGACTTAATAGACTCCCATCTGCTAAGTCAGCAAGATGAAGTGTGACTGATTATGGACTGGGAAGTAGAATTTTTAATGAGTAGATAACTGAATGTGAGCCTGCCATGACTGTGTCAGATTCTGCAGTCCTGTGATTCCCCAAGGCCACACTGCATTAAATTCATGTTCATTTTTTCAGTAGATCTGACTCTAGACCATGAGAATTAATCATGTAGAAGCTCCAGATGCAGAGTGCAGGATAACCTGCCAACTCTTCTAAAAGCAGGTACAAATGGCATCTTTACTCTCATAGGAACTCTGACCCACCAGTGTAACTCTCAGCAGAGTAAGCATGTGGACATTGATTTCAGGAGAAGGACATTTTAAAGCAGTGTTGTTTACAGCAAGCTGAAACTTCTTAGGCTTCAGAAATGTATTTACATTTCTCCTGTGAAATTCCATTCTAAATTACCTTATTTTAATCTCTCTTTTCCATGAGTGTCTTTAGAAAATGTTGACAGTCTGCCAAAAAAATTTTCACTAAATCAACACTGTAGTTAGATACCTTTCAAATTTTTTTTCTTAGCCTCTTCTATTTATTTCCCGATTTTAATCTTTGTGCTGGGCAGAGTAAGGCTGGAGCTCCTTCAGGTCCAAAGGACAGAAAGTAATTTATACCTTCAGAATAGACAAGGCAGAAAACCACCAAACACATCTTTTGAAGAGAAGCAATGCTTTATGTTCCCTAGTGTCTCTAGCTCATACAGTAACCCCTGAGTTCGGTAGCTCCAAGTTACATTTCTAATAATATCTCAGCATAATAGTGATGCAAAAATCTAGGGGTTTTGCCCATACTCTTTTCTTCAAAAATTGATCTTCCCATTTAAACATTCATTTAAGTACTTTAAGTATCTCAGAATATGTTTATCTGTAAACAATATTGGATAACTATAAGCTAGTGTTAGTTAATTCAGCCTCATCATCATTAAATAGACACCACAAATACGTTCCAGTTGCTCACATCCAGCTCCACCTGAAATACAACCACCACACTTCTGAGATTTGTGTCTGATTTCAGGGTGGGTTTTTTTCTTTTCAGCTTTTGAGAAACTAGGCCATTTTGAAAATGAGCTCTTCAGAGTATATTGAAAGATTGTAAAAGCTCTGTGGCAACACTTCATACCTTCAATAGACATGTGGGGTTTAGGAACTGTTAGTTGTTGCACATACATATTCATGCACACAAGGAAGTAGATCAGACTTTGGGCAAGTGAGCTACACATCACTCTCCACCAACACAGCTACATTCCACTCCATTTATTCTTTGAGAAAATGTGGTTTCACTAAACAACTAGTGCTAACTCTCATCCTGGCTCAATTTCATTTACAGAGAAGCTACTTAGTTATTTTAATATTAGAGAATTATGCCTTTAATATGCCTTTTAACTTTTTTGCTTTTATTGCCATCAGCTTTCTCAAGGACCTTATTCCAAGAGTATTCATTCAATGAATGGTTAGATGGCTGGAGGGAGAAGTGGTTAGAATACTGAGCCTGTCAATTTACAGTAGCAGTGGAGGTCAGTTTTTGGAAAGGACTCATTTGTAAAAGAAAATGGAGATGTTTCACTTTGTCAGGGTTTAATTACCAGGTTAGCAGCTCATACTCAATAACTTACACTCAAATTTTAAAGCTTCTTGATTCTTCAAGAAGTCTTCAAAAAGACTTCTTTTTATCACTATTAACCTTGAAGCCCTGAGAACAGTTTCATGGGCACTCACTTATCATAGGAAAAAATGACCTTTTCTTCAAATGGTTACAGGAAAGGATTGACAGCATCATTTTAATGAGTCAAACCTCAACAGAAATGAGATTTGCAGACATTAACAATTGACACATTTCCCATAAGCAGCATCTACTACTAAGACATAGCAATTAGGTATTGCTCATAGTCCACAGACTTTTTTGCAGTCAAACTACAGAAGAGTAGTCTGGAAACTGCACAAAGATCTTCCCAGTGATGAAACCTCTAAAACAGTGCTGAAAGCCATTAACACCCTCTCCATTCAATTAGTATAAGAGGATTAGGTTGTATTTTTGTCCTGTTAGCAGAACATTGCCTTTTTCAAACTCTTAAAAATACTTGTGCTGCTGATACATCTACTAAACTTTAAAAATCTTTTGAAATAATCAGGGTCAAGACAATTGTGTTTATTCTTTCTATCATAAATAGTCTGCCTTTGTTAAGCAGAATCATCAAATTGCAAGGTTAAATTACGAGACATTTCACAAAACAAAGATTTAGTAAGAATAGTTAGATTATTAGCATAATCAGAGGTTTTGTTAGCACTGAATTATGTCATGGGATTCTGCAATTCCAACCTATGGAAAAAAAAAATCTGTAGCTTGCCAGCTGATTTTCAGGCATACTGCTCTATAGTGGATGATCACCTCATTTCAAAAGCAAGATTAACCTATGGTTTCCCTCTAAGTCATAAATTACACATCATTAAAATCCTCTCCAGTTTATACCAACTCATTAGAAGATAAATACTGTCAATCACTTTAGCCAACACTCAAGATGGCTTGAAACCAATTCTTCCATCAGATATCAGCAGAAAATTTGTATATATACGTCTCAAAAAGTAAGACCTTTCCTCCCAATCAAGCATTTTGAATGTAAAATTGAACAATAATACCCTTACAGCTCAGTAGGTTTACACATAAATTGTAATTGAAAACAAAGCATCAATAACAATGCCTTAAACTATCATTTGGTTTTAGGCTGAGGCACACAGTAAGCTGATATACATACTGCTGTGCAAGATTTTGTGAGCACATGAAGGATGTGTACTATAAACTAAGGAGCCTGCAACTTAAATGGATATTGACAAATGAATTATTGGTACCTTCTGTTGTCAGCTTTCCCTTCCCTAGGGCTATGGGGGCTAGGACATGCTGCATAAAGGGAAAACAAATGATACATCTGTACTTGAATTGAATAGCTGTAAGATAGTCCTATCCTTTCAGATAAATTCAGGTGATGTATGTGGAGGTATGTGTTAGTTCCAAATATCAATTTCTATTCACACAAATTCAGTCATTACTAGGGTTACTTTACAGATCAATTATCTATAGAATATGGATACTGACTGATATAAAAGTAAAGTTCATATGCATCAGTTTTCCAGACATTTAGGTCAAAATTAACACTTTTAATCAACATTACGGAGAATCTGATCTCTTACCTGTGGAGATCTGCAATTTTGATTAAAGAGGATTTTGTCCACAGAGGCTGGTTAATTATAACTCAAAATTATAAGTAAAATTCAAAAATGCCCAATACAAAACCTATCACTGCTGTCACTAGGACATACTAGACAAAGTCACTGCACAAAATTTCCTCATATCAAGAGGTCCAATTATTTGGATGAAAATCAATAACCAAACCCAAGATTAATCTGAGGCACTTCTGAGAAAAAACATGCCACAAAAATCTGCTATCTCTAAAGAGAAGTAATAGGTGTTTACAGAGTCAAGCTGCTGAAAGCAGCTCTTCTGAAATCCAGTTTCTCTTCTTAAAACAGGTCCTGTCTACAATATTAATACCTTCTGAGAAACACTGAGTGTAGTGAGGCAGCACAGTAAGAGTACTGTGGAATTTGGCTACTGAGTATTAAGGCCCTACAAAACTTAATGTCAGCTACAGCAGCTCTTTGTTATTACTCAGTAAAGCACAACATAGAAGAGATCTTTATACAGATCTGGGATTTCATGTCCTTTTTCATAAGCTGTGTTTCTTTGACATGCCTTCTTTGCAAGAAACACCTTCCCAAGAAAAAACAAAGTGCTTCTCAGGGAGGAGTCCTGCAACTCCTTGCAACCATAGTTAGAGGTGAAACATCATTTTTATTAACTATGAATGACATAACCAAAAAATAAGCAGGCTTAATTTCTTATTAAAAACAAACTTTACAAGTGTTTCATAGCAGTACCATTTCCTAGCTTAGATACTCAATTTCACGTCTGCATGAATCTCATCAGTATGTAGGAGTACTTGGAAACCTTTGAAAACAGCTTCTAGAGAAAAGCTAAAGACTGTGTGCTTATTGTATGGCAGGCTAACAATCATATAACTCAGACCAATCATCTCCATGTCTAAAAAATGTTATTTCAAGTGCTTGTACTAAATCTACGTTGTAGATGTCTAGAGTAGCTCTGTGTCCAGGCTACTGTACCAAGAGCCTTTTAAAAGCATTGTAATTCCTTTCCATCAACAGATAAACCATGAATCTAAACAATCTCTGTTCAAATCCTTTCTCATATTCACATTTTCTTCTCTGAATTAATGACTTGGAAAAGGGGAGTATGTTTCTTCCACATTGTAAAGATAAAACATAAATGTAGCAGTCTCACATTTATTTACTTTATTCTCCCATCCTGCATTCCATTCCTGTCATAGTCTAATTCATTATTGATCCATATGAGTGGGTCTCAGGGCAAAATAATTGAACTCTAGGTGTTGGGATTATTAATACTATACCATCTCTTTCTTGATTAAAAACACTGTGCTGGTAAAACTGTTATGGACTAGATTGTTTTAAACTTCAGATTTTAGATTCCCACATCTTATTCTATCAAACGCCCTCTTCTTCTGTACCTTAGTTTCTTGTAATTTCAACAGTTGTCCAAAATACTAAAGTTATGTCTCTGTCACAAAATACAATTTCCATATTAAGGACCCTCTTTTCTTTTCACATGATTAAGCTGTCCATGCTATTCAAAACAGGCCAATAATGTAACATTTGGTAACACAAAGCTAATGAGATTTGTTGGCTCAAAGTAAATCATAGCTGTTGTACATTCTGGCTATTTTCTGCCTGGATGTTAGCTTAGGGATCAAATCTATTCATCTATAATGCATCTATGAATTCAGAGAATGTTGTAGCAATGAACAAAATTTGCTCCAGACTGACTCAGAAAATGTGGTTACTAATTCATTTATCTTAAGTGGGAAAGCAGCAAATGTGTTGAGGGTGTGCTGTCTGTTGATGAGAGATAGGAATGCCTGAAAGAAATGTTGCAGCTCAGCTTTCACGAAACAGCTTTTTTATTATTATTATAATCATGTTATTTAGAGGGATTTCAATTTAAAAAAACTAAAAAAATTTATCTATGGCTATTACAACTACCACCCTGCAAGAATATTGTAACCAAGAAAGATTAGCAAAAATTATTTTTCCAATGTGTATAGTTCATCTTTGCAGCTTTGGGTCTGTTCAATTTTGTTATTCCCAAAGCATATGCAATTTCTGCTTGGTCTTTCATACAGCTGCTAAGAAGTGAATATTACAGGGCAAGAGGGGAAGGGGAAGGCTACAAAACTACATAGTCACAGAGGGAAATAATCAACTCAATTACTTTAAGATGACCTTAATTTTTTTAATTAGCCATCAGACTTCTTTCCTTTTAATATTTCCCAATTATTTTGCAAACATGTATCCAAATATCCTGTTTTTCTCTATCTACTTTCAGTGGTAATCTTGCTCAGAATGTCAGTCCTGCTCAGTCAAAAACACTCCCCTAGAGTCTACTGAAGAAAAATCTGAATGTCACTAGCTGAAGAAAGCACAGAAGTACTCTGAGTATGTGCTGCTGAAGGAAATTCACATGTGCATCTACAGCCATAACTAAAAAGAAATTAGAAATAAAAATAAAATCAGAAATATTTAAGATTCAACTGAGATTCTAGTTTAAGATTTTAGCCACAGAGGCAAATTTCCATGTACTTGGATTTATAAAACATACATACAACACACTACTACTGTGACCCTCCTTGAATTAGCACTGAAAGGGCTGATAAGCAAAATACACTTCCATTTTAATTTTTTTCTCAACTTGTATTATCTTAATCCTACTTGCCTGATTTTAATAGTCATGGTCTCTGTGCATGAGTGTCTGCCTACAAAACAGAAAACTGGAGACACCCAGCATAAATCTTTAGGAGTAGCTCAAGCCTAAGCGTTCTGCTATGGCACCTCACACCCACAGCACAGTCTGCAAGCTACCTCCTTGCTTGGGTTATCTGCAATACAGTCAGAAAATTGTCAGGAATTAATGTGCATGTGTATTGAATATTGTTGTTGGCATACAATGTTTTAATGTGTGCATTATTAGCCTGAACTGAGAGAAGAGAATACTGTGTGAGAATCAGATAGATAATAAAACTACTTTCATACTGAAGTAAGCAGTACCTCTGCTATTTAGTGGTGCAGGAGAGGGTATGTAGTAACATGTAAAGCAACAGCTGTAGTAGCAACAGCTGTAGTAGGCACTTTATATGCATGCAGCATACATGTCACCTAAACAAACCAGTGGAACAAAATGTAAGAAAGCAGAGGAAAAAAAAGTATGTGTCCAAGGCTTCCTCAATCCTTACCGAGTCATTATATGTCTTAGTTTATTTCTTCTGTCCTTCTCTAAAGTCATATATATAGCCTAAGAACCACTTAAATGTCTAAATCTTAACCTGTCCCCAACTCATTTCTCCACTGCAAGTCAGAAGCCCTTATCTGATCCCTTTGATTTAGTATTTAAGTGTTTCATGCAAATTGATTTTTAACACTTTTCCATTTCCTTACATCTATTTTTAAATTTTCCCTGAAGTAATAAGATTTGATTGAAATACAGAACACATTCAGTAAAGAATTACAGATAAAAGGAGAAATATCTGGTTGATATTTCTGTGAATTAACAGAAAATAAATTTTATTGAAGAAGCTATGAAATTATTCAAAAAATTTTTGTAAAACACTGACCAAAAAAAACCCCCAATTATGAGAAGCATTTTTGTAAAACACTGAGCACCTGAATAATTGTCCTTAGTTTTAATTATGAAAACCATATGAAATTAGGAAAAGGTATATAAAATATACATTTTATTTAGGATTAATGTGGAATACAAATATATGCCTCCAAGAAGCTATTTCCAAAACAAAAGGCTTTCATGTCCCACTTTTCTTTAAAAATGTTTAACATTAAATAGTCTCTTACTGCAGCAGTATTTTTACTGAAAAATACTTTTTACCAAGGAGTCCAATTTCAAATGTTTCAAATGCTTGCTCTGCATTGTGTAGGCAGCATGAGAACACTGCAGAAGTGTTAGTGTAGAAGTAACATATAAGTGCATGACTAATGTTTTCTTACTGATTTAACTGTGAAATATGTTCTTCTGGCATTCATAATTAGGGATAGAGCAGATGGTGAAAGCTTAATATGGCCATTAACATAAATTATGCTGCCAGTGTTTCTTCAGTCTATAAAGCTTTGATTGGGTTGGCTATTTCAGGTTGGTATTTGTGTTCTCCTTGGAGTAGTTCCTGTGCATATGCTGGAGAGTATTTTGTATTGCAATTGCAGCAGGGGAAAAAATTAAAAAAGGGAATGGATAGGGAATTCTAATACCACTTTTAAATGGGAGAGCTCTGATTTGATTTTTCTCCTTCCTCCCTAACAATCTTTTTCTTCCCTAAAAGACCTAGTTGTATTCTTACTCTTTCACTTTGTCTGTCAATGCATCAGAAACAATGCATGTTTCTTTGTTTCCTCCTTTAAGTGGTCAGCAAAAACAAAGGTCTGGTTTTTGTGTTGCTGAATTCCATCTCTGAAGTACAGCATGTAACTTTTGATTCACACACATTCTTGTAGGAAGAACTCTTGATGTTGTTGGCAATAGATTTTGTCAAAGAACAGAAGACAAGCATTGTAAGTGTGCTCCCACAAGCAGTTAAGAGTCACAGCTAAGCAGCTTGCTTAATAGAAGAGAGTGCCATACCATCTCATGTTGAGCACTGAGGTTTAGGATTCATCTCGGGACACATTCAAAGTCTTTCCCTTGTGAAGTGAGGCATGGTAGCCCTGCATTGCTCTTCAGAGCAATCATTATCAACAGAATACATAGCACTCATGGTTCTCTACAGGCAAATTCATGGCTTGCTTCAGGCAGAAACAAAACTGTTGCAATTCAAGATCAATGAGTAAACACTGCAATAAAGCAGAGATTATGAAGTACGAGTAAACACTGCAATAAAGCAGAGATTATGAAGTAGCACAAAACTACCTGGCTGGTATTCATTGACAGCGATGTAGCTAAAACCCTGATTGGTCATGAGATTTGAAATGTTTCATTTCCATCATTGCAGCAATGGCAACATATTGGTAGTGTAGAAAGACCTGATGCTCAAATAAGCTTGTGAAAGACCATTTATCAAGATAAGCAGTTGGGGCTGCATTCAAAGCCCCCTGGAGGTTAGCCTTTGCTGCTCTTCTCCCCACAATGGATGTGACTTATCAAAAGTACTCCCTAGATTAACCTAATAGGTGTAATTGAATCTTATTGTTGAGAATGTAATAACCTCCACTCCTGCTGCCCAGTAACATCAGAGACCTCAGGTGCTTTCAGCTACACACAAATTGTATTACGACTCTTCATTCCAGAATAAAATCTACAGCTTAAAAGTCAAGAGAATCTCTTCTGTCATTATGCAGTTTTCTTAAAACTGGAGAAAAAGATAGTTTGTTTTCAGTCAGATGTCAAATCTAGGCAAATATTTGCAAGATCTGAAATACACATCTCTACTTATTTGTTAAAAACCAACAATGGATTAAATAAATATGTTGTATTATTTAGAGTATTTTAATATATAATATTCTGAAATAAAATAGTAGAAATAGTATCAGATATGAGGCTGCAACTGACTCCTCTCTATATCCAGAGACAACTTATAAGAATTCAGAGCACTTTTAGGATATGCAATGAATTATTCTGCAAGGAAATCAGTAGGGACTGAAAATGGCTTTGAAACCTGATCCATTCAGCAGCCTGGTTCAAGGCAGCTGCAAAGAGAGCTTAATCACCAAGCTCAGCGTTCCCCTGAGCAGGGGGATCCAGAGACAGCTAAGTTACAATTTCTCCTGTTCTGCTGCACCTGAACCAAATCGGGGAAGGAGAGGTGACCAGAGGACAGAGATATTGTTGCTATGTTTGATTTAGTCTTGATTTCCAGAAGAATCTTTTAGGGAAGAGATATGGATAGTCACAGATTGGAACCAACTTTCAAAAAATAAAGTAAAACTGTGACAGTCACAAATCAGCACAGCTTCACCCACAGGAGCTTCATTAACATCATTCTTCTGGCTGAACCTTCTGTCATTGAAAAAATCTAATTTTAGTTTGGGGTGGGTTTTTTATGTGTAATATAAACAGCAGGTATGTCTGATATTTAGACAAGATGGGGTACACTTTAAATGCATAAATGAAGTTAAATGTGTCAACTGCCATTGCTACCTTTGAAAACCTTCAGTGTTTGCCATCTCTACCCTTTTTCCACTGCCTGGAGACCTGCTGCTTCTCTTATCTCTTTGCAGCCTGTGTTGTGCCTGATAAAGGATTCTGCTGTGTGAAGTGCAGATTAGTTCACTGCTTGCATTAACAGAAGCCATCACTGGTAACTACATTCAAAAATAACCCTTCCCTGAAAACCAGCTAGGGAAAATACTTCTGAACACATTACATTAATATCCTACTTTAAATACAGTTCTAAAATAGACTAACTTACTAAACTACTACTTAGTCAAAAGTGAAACAGTGTATCTACTTAGTCAAAAGTGAAACAGTGTATCTACTTAGTCAAAAGTGAAACAGTGTATCTAGACATAGGTATTTTTTAAGAGTAACATAAACCTTCCTGAATAAAAACAAACCAAAAAAATCAGGTGTTACATTTCAACAGGAGACTGTGCCAACAGAAGTGTAGGAATCAGAAACTGAGGTTGGAATAGTCCTCAAAAGCAGCTGTTTTATTGCTATGAGCAACAACTCTTCTCTGTACTGGAATCTCCATACAAGAGGAGATAGTTCCATCACTGTAAAATGAACTCTAAGATTGTTCTGTTATTGGGAAATAACTAAATAGAGACTGTAAAATCTTTCACAACTCATTTTAAATCTCATAGTTAAGACTAATCAAATATTCCAGCCAAAGCCACTCCTTCAGTAAGGGGAAAAGGGGTAGACAGTGTGACTTACTAGGACAGCACAAATTCAAATTTAAACTACTGTCGATTCTGGGAGATGACAGTAATGGGAAATGTCAAATGGGAAAATGAGAGCAGTATCCATAAGAGATCAAGAGGAGACCTAGTCCATTTGCACTGCCCAGCCACTGACTGAATCTGTGCATCTTCTGGAGTTATTTCAAAGAGTAAGAATATTTTAGTGATTAAAGACTCTATCTTAGACATGAAGTTGGAAGGGGCTCAAGTTTCCATCACCCTAGAATTCTTTTACACTCTTGGACAGCTCTTGGCTCCTATTCATTAATAACCTTCAGATATACAAAGGTAGAGCTTCATCTTTCAAAAGAAGGACAAGTAATTTTATACAAATGTACGCAAAGTAGCACAGGAAGCTGGATCTTGGTGAAGTTTTTACTATTGCTTCTATAGGCTCACTAATTATTACACTTCTAACTCAAAAACTAGCCGAGAAATCAAGACAGAAGTACAACAAATTCAATTCCCTTTACAGAAGCAAAAATTTGAGCAGTGGGAAGCCAGAAATGTTTGTACTATGCACTACCCTAGAATTATAAACAACTTCAGTTCCAGAGTGCCCATGCAGGCTTGCTCACAGATGAAGACCCTTACTTCAATTATGTCAGTAAGCTTCTGCACAATTAAATTTGAATTCTAATCTTACAGTGAATACAGGAAGAATCTCATAGTTGTAGATCAAAGCATTCCTGCTGCTTTACCTTTGGTTTTAGGCTGCATTATTACTATGCAAACAATTTTTGTCGCTGTTAAAACATTTTGCTGCTAAGATAGTGCAATTCACATCAGCCTGGTATCCCCAAGCAGCCATTGCAGCTGGGAAACCATTACTTTTTGTAAGTAGGGAAAAACATGAGTTCACAAATCAAGTCAATTACTACAGGCAAATTTTAATCTCAACATCTTTCATAGAGCAATATTTATTAAGCTGAATACCCCCTCCTTCTCCATCAACTTATTAACAATATAACATCTCTAACTACTTCCATTATATGGTCATTATGTTTTAGATCAAAGTAACAGGACATGCTTTAGGAGATGCATTGCAAGCAGGAAGAAAATGAGACAAGAATGTTCTTGGATGCCTCTTTGCATCTCTGCCTAAACAGGACCTGAATGATTCAAAATAGTTACAGCTAGGTACAATAGTTTTCCACATCTGATGATTTCAATAAAAGTGTAATGTTAATAATAAACCCATTAAGGGGAAAAATTAACTTCTCCCTAAATAAAAAACAAAACAAATCCAACCAAACGAAAAACCCCACAAAACAACCAACCTCAAAAACCCAACCTTGAAATGTTTCAGTCAGTACAACTATTAAATGAAAAACTAGCACATACTTTGATGCAAGTTTAGGTTTTTTGCTTCAATGTCTCCAAAAATAGTCAGTACACTACTCCTTAATCTGCTATTGACTTGTCTGGTGAAGGGAAATTTACTTCAGAAAATGTGACACCTGAATGGCAAGCCTCTAAGAATCCTACGATATCTGAAAAGTGGTATATTGATGTATTTCAGTAATGTAATCATCCTATAATTTTCTATTACATTAACTAGTGTATTTTAAAGGAATTAGGGAAAAAGCGTGAATGTCACACTTGTGATATCTGAAGACATGTAAGATAGCTGAAACCCTTCAAAGACTTCTGTTAGAGGGCTTGCAGTTATGTGTATATATATGGTAGGGGATGTCCTCAGTGTGTGGCACTTCATAAATGAGAGAAAAAAGAAAATGAGAAAGGAAATAGACTGGCAAAGCAGAAAGAAAATCCCTAAAAAGGATCAGCAGCTAGACAAAGAGTAGTGACAGATAGTGATGAGAAAGAACAGCCATGCATCTAAAGATTGTCACCACTAAAGAATATGCTATTGAAACTAGTGGTAAGAGGCCTAGAAGATTAATTTTACTGTCAGCTGATCTAAGACTACACCGAAGTATTGTGCTGCTCTCATCCTTAGGTTTATGCTAGCAAAACTCAAATTCAAGCCCCAGAGTTAAGATCACTACTAACTGTCCTAACATATCATTTATGTACTGTAGTATCTTTAGAAAATCTGCCTGTTAGTTGTTCAGCAGAGTAAAGCCATGATACACTGTGCATTTCCAAGATGAAAAATAAACATGCATGCCTTATTTCTAATCTCCCTCTTGGATGCCAGCATTGTGTTTGAGGCTGGCAGGCCCAAGCTGTTAACATTCTACCTACAAATGTACAGTATCAGTGACTGTTCTGGTATATAGCACTGCTGCACAAGTCCTCCAGGCATAATTGAAGTGATAGAGAATTGTACTAAAATGCCACAGTGCACAAATGATACTGACTCTTGGAGAGCTGCTAGCATGCACTGTGCTCTGATCTTTGAATCGAGCACTAGGGATCCCCCAATAGCACCTGCATTTATGCTTTCTAATCAGACCACAATTCTACAGGAAGACACTAAGGGCATTCTGCACAAACTCCTTTTGTCTGTCCAGACATGTATAACCTACTCATTGATTTAGTTATGGACCCGTTATCAACTCCCACATCTTATGTTTGCTGATTAATTAGCAGAAAGTCACAGTTTATATACACAGAAATGTTAGAAAAGCAGGATGAACACAACTTGGATTGACATCAAAAGATTCTGGAAAAGTATTTTTAACCTAGACTGTTTAGAGATAGCAGAATTACTATTTGTGTTGTAAGGTTTTCCAACTTGTCTTGCTTATTATTGTTACAACTGTTTGGTTAGCACAATCATAACAGAACTCCCCATCTACTGCTTACTATTGCATATTTTCATTCTCAGCAGGTTAACTTCTTATCTAGCCAACTTAGGGAATTGTTTTCTTTCCACTAAACATAACAGGAAGGTCTCCTCTACAGGCATGTTCAGGTCAGAGTATGAGGATCACAAGTGTGGCTATTGTTCCAGCTGTGTCAAGCAGCATTAGTGGCTGCTGTTCTGTGTTTGCACAGGGAGGAAACATTATTATTAAACTTTCCTAGGATAGAAAACTTCATCAGTTTGATCAAGCTGGGAAGAGATTGTTTACCTTTCAAGTGTATAAGCCTGAAATTATCAATTGCTATAGAAACTCCTGTTTCTAGCTATAATAATGGAAACTGTCTTTTTGAACTGCTGAATTCTGCAATCCATACTTGGGAAGAGCTTCCACTTGATATGATAATTAAGGAAGCTTTAGGCAAATCTGCGCAAATGGAAACTAAAGGCATCCCAATAACTGCCTTCTCCATTCCAGGCCAGTGCTGGTCATACCACTTTTTCTGGACTCTCTCTGAGAAAGTGTCTCCTCTCAGCAAAACAACTCAAACTGATCATTATGTTGAGTTACGCCAGTTGGTTCATCAGAATATATTAAGGGGAAAATGTTCCCAATTTGCTTGTGGAAGAACTGAGTCATGGAATTCTCTCCTTTCAGAAGCTGTTGGGGATTTTGGTTTCTAATGCCTAGTTTGACTCTGCTTTATTTTTTTTTAAAGCAGATTTTAGGTACCCACAGCTTCCTTATAAATCCACGAGAACACAGTGAGATGAAAAATAAGCCAAAAACACCTCAAAAGACATTGATACCAACCTATCATCCCCAGAAAAGGGCCATAAAACCACCTTTACAGACTCTTACCAATGATTAACACACTCTGCTGCAATCTTTGTTTTGTTTGAAAGTATGGAAACGAAAGGCAACATGAGCAGAAGTAGTATCTGATGGTAAAGAATTGTCATTTTCAAACATCTTTCTCCTGAATTGGAAGAATTCCATCAGATGAGTGATTTTTAGTCAGTTAAAATCTTGGATTACATACAATATGCTTAGTAGCTCTTGCTTATTACAAGGTGAGAAGCCTACATGAAATCTGAAGCATACCTAAGTAAAAATATTTCTGTATTTAAGAGCTATTCCAATTAT
The DNA here is from genome assembly GCA_013396975.1 of Bucco capensis. Classification (NCBI taxonomy): domain Eukaryota; kingdom Metazoa; phylum Chordata; class Aves; order Piciformes; family Bucconidae; genus Bucco; species Bucco capensis. Next base: position 881,097 of record VWZO01016436.1, on the reverse strand, counting down.
GTTTTTAAAATTCCTAGCCTCAATAGCCTTTTGGACCTCATGTACTATGTGCATATCAGAAAAACCAGTCCTAGCCCATTTTTAAGGAAGGTAAGGGTTCATAGATTGTCACATACACAAAAATTTATTGCTTGCTCTCTAATTTAACTCACAATAGCAAAAAAACCAGAAGTCTAGCACACAAACTTTCAGCCTTCACAGAAAAGTCAGACCAAATCTGCTGCAACAGATTCTGACTAGTAAGAAACAAACAGCTCAGACAATGATCAGTCTGCAAACCACTAGTGAGAACCTCACAGAGCAGGAAGTGACCTGGTGGGACACATCTCTCAAACTTGACAAGCATACTCTAACATACAGAAGGATCTAAGCAAGCAAAGGGAAGGGCAGACAGGGGATTCACTAGAGAGAAATTTCTGCATTAGGATAAGTGTAGACAAAGAGATAGAAGCATGTTGATATCCTCTTGCACCCTTTTTTCACAGGGGTTGTAGAATTAGCCTTTGATTTTTCATGGGTCTGCTGTCTATGGATTTGCCTTAGGGCACTTCTTACTGTATGCTTATCAAATCCTGTACCTGGAAGATTTTAAGGGCTTTAGTATCATTCTATGCTCATTTTTCAATAGCATTTTCTCATTTTGTGACTGTTTTCACACCTCAGCTGAAATTTTTCCAAACAGCTGAGCACAAAATGTACCTGAGAACAGGAAAAACCAAAGTACACAGTAATTTCCTTCAAATGCCTCCTCATCTTTACAGGAACTTTACACAAAACCATAAACTAGCAATACATTATTTGAGATGACAATACATATAGGAAGTGGCCCTAAGCAATTTCTATTGCACTCTTTTTCCACAAGCATAGCTTCGTATCAGTTTGTGGCTAATGTGTATTGAATCATGTTTAGAGTTTTTTACAGTAAGACAATCCTCCACAGTATTACTTCACAAATGAAAGAAATGCATATTTATCCATTGGTTCAGAGGCCTGAAGTCCTCCCAGGAGTGTCACAAAAGGAACATAATGTTCCAAGAGCTGGGTTTTGCGTTCAGATCAGTGGTTGAGATGATAGATGTGAAAACTCATGTAGCTAAATAGTGAGCTAGTGCCTACAGTTCTGAGGAATAAATTGTTTTAAGCTTAATAGTAATTTATGCTCACAAAATGAGTAAGGGTACCATCTGTTCTAGTAGAGACAATATACTTTTAATTTGGTGTTAAATTGCACACTTTTGTCAAAGCTGTGTCACTGGTGAATACTCTTTATATTGAAATCATACAGAAGCAGAAATCTACCTCCTCTGAACAATGGCAGGAAATCACCTAGGCCTACAGGCAAGGTAGATATCATGGAAAAGTAATAAATAATTCTGGAGTAATGTGTGTGAGGAAATTTGAACTCTTAATGGGGGGAAAAGTATAAAGAAAGAAAAAAAAATTTAGTAAAACCACCTGGGAGTTTTAGATAGGTTCTGATTTTGTCACCTGTTCTCTAGAAGTGTTAAAACTTAGAATCTCACACCAGGAAACACAGGCACTTTCTGTGCTCAACTTATTTCATTTCCATGTTTCTAATAAAAGCCTTGACTAACTTCTGAGGACTGAAGTTCTCATTCATCTCCCTAAAGATCATACAGTCATTCCTCCAAAGTAATTTTAAATAGGTTAAGGCAATGGACATGACATGCATGCAGAAGCTAGATATATGCAGTAGAATCCAACTATTTTTTAATATATTTTTCTAATTCTATAGCTTATGTATCATATCTAAAAAGAATTAATTTGTGCCACATTCTAGAGAAAGTGGGATGATTTCCTATACTCTATAAACATTTGTACTAATTCTTACTGAAAAAAAGATGTAAGTTTAAAATACATGTTATCATATTGGACAAAAGAAATTATTAGTATAGTAAAAACTAAGAACTATGTCCTAAAATACAACTAGTAAAGAGCTGTATCATACTTTTTTCTCATCTCTTTCCTGAGAAGGATGGGAAACCTATATATTTCTCCTCTGTGCTGGGAGCTTGCTGAGTCAGGAGAAATTGAGTCTAGTATGGTTTACTATTTATACTATGAGGTACTAGACATAAGAGTTGCAGTGGACAAATACAGAACAATAAGGTTTTCCACATGCTAAGAAGCTCATGGTTCAGGTACAAAGTAAAAGCAATGCATTCTTTACTGATATTGTATAGGGCTACTCCAGCACAACATAACTGGGTTCCCAAAATTCCAGTTTGGCAAGCTGCTTGTGTGCCTGCTGTGCTGCTGAAGTACTGGATGTACAGCTGTACTCAGAGGTGCAGGGACGTGTGTGCTTTCAGAGCTTACTGATGTGCTTCATTGAGTAAAGGTGGGATTCCTCCCAGCCCCAAGGGAGGCTGAGCAATGACAAGTGGTCTGCTAAGTCTGTTTTAGCATTTAGGTGTTGCCTTGCCTGCCTAGAAAAACTGACTGAGCAATGACAGGATGTAGTTGTAGTCACCATTTCAGTATTCACAGATGTTTGAATATGTCTGTCCCAGGATTATGTGGCTGAGATGAAAATTCTCACTAAGGTCCAGAACATTAGACTTGTTTTGTAGCTCTGTTGAACCCTTCAGCTCTACAGAGAATAAAAGCTTTTTTTCCCCCCTCACTAATCGTGCAAATGGGTAGAACAGTCCTCCAAAAAATTATGAAATAGGTCTACAAAGGTGTTATATAGGACATCCACATGTACACCAAAATACTGTTGCTTTTCTCTCTTATCACACACTACAGGCAGCTTGAGAAGGGAATGCTGAACTTTCTGTAATGAAAATGGCTGAAATTATTGCAACAGGAAGTAACAAAGTTCTCTGTATTTCAGTGTCTGATTTTCCTATCTGTAAATTTTGTAGTAAGTGGTTTGGTTTTAGAACTGAAACCACTTCTAGTGCTGTTTCTAAGATTGAAAAATATTTAAAGTTTGTATTCTATTTAATTATTTGCTTTAAGATATGCAGTGTTTTATAACACACTCAGTAAATTATCTGTTCAGTTCTTAAAAGTCTGTGAAAGAAAGTTACAGCTAATATGGCACATTTCCTAGAAGTTTTACCCAAGATATTAATGCTTCCTACTGAAGTAATTTAAACAGGCCTCTGAGGTCAATCACATCTAATTGATCTTACTGTAATAACATGGTTCCATAGCATTCTAAACATATTCTCTCTGCTTATTGAGATGCTTTTATTGTACGATAGGATTATATAATCTGCCATTTATACTTCACTGTTCAGTATTATATTACTATATTATTTTATTATAATGTCCTTGAGATCTACAGTTAAGAGATCAGTTAATTTTCACAAGTCCTTTACACAGTAGGGCTTAACAGTACTGCCAAACTTGGCTGTGATAAGATCCAGCCCTTGGGATCAATGCCAAAAGGTGGCACTGAGCTGATGTACCACTGCATCAGACTGCAGCAATTTTTGTAAGTCTAACCCACAGAACCATGTATGCACTCTGAATGAATAAGCAGCATTCCAACACAAGCATTTTCAAAAATACTGCCAGGTTTACTAGCTAATCTAACCTGATGAACAACCCCACAGATTTCAGTAAAATAAAGCTTTAGCAAGTATGTGTTTTAAAGGTCAAGGAGGAAATAACTTCATTTTTTTTTAGTAAGAAAGGCCTATGCTGTACTCTACTATGCTGGCATAAAAGATCTGTTCATCTTCATGTTGAGGCATGAAGTTGTAAAGGAACCAGAGGAACCACCAAAACAGAAGATTAATGCTCCTACAAGAGCTAACAGAGGGCAAATAGAGGCTACTATTGTAAGATATGCACAAAGGACATATTCTCCAAAAAGACTCAAGAGAACTGTGCCTAGGGAACAGTAAGGATAATGACTATGAGGCCTTTTTGCATTAAAAAAAAAGTCTTCAGAGCTTTTACAGCATTCCTGAGTAACCTAGAACTCATACAACAAATATATAACTCAAGTTGATTAGATACTAATAAATTCTAGGTTTATTATCATGAGTCATTTGGGGAACTGAGGGCTTCAGAGATACTTGTTGCTTAGCTATGCTATAGAAAGAGCAGACAGTTACTCCACTGGAGTTGATAGCTGGATCAGGGGAAAAAAAAAAGCATACTTTTAAGACCTCATGATTGCAGAGTCCTGAGCTAGTCTTCTAAATTTTCTCACACCCCTCCCAAATAAACAAACAGATCTGTTTTCCTATTTCAATTCATCTTACAGTATTTGTATGTTTTCATGAGATCTTGCCTGAGTGGAGTTCACTCTCAAGAATTGACAAGAGAACTAAATACAATTTCTCCTGAAGGAATTATGCTTGGTACTACATAAATTACACTGATCGTGTAAGGAGCTGAATGCCTTAAGGTACTCTCAGGTTATCAGCTAGGGAAGTATTTAATAATGTCTCTAATAAGCAAAGATATGTACTCTTCTTTACAAAATAAACAGACTCTACTTGCATTTGGGCAAGAGGAAATGCACATAATGCCATGTGAAGACATAATTTATCCCTCTGTCCATTTACAGAATTTTAAATACTTCCTCTGTAGTCCAAAGCTAGATTATAAATGGCACATATTTTTCCCTATAATGCTCTGTATTTTGGGCAGTGGCTTAAGCCTCCCTTAGTATAATTCTGCATGAACCACTAAAACCACATGCTAGCAAATTACTAGTTCATGTACACATAAAATCTGAAGTAATTCTTCAATAGGTTTATATAAAAGTATGTTTGACAGTGCTGTTTTGTAAGTTTTTATTTGACATATGAGAACTTTTATTTCAGCTTAAATTCAGAATTTTTTTCTTAGAGCAAGCTCAGGTCTTTAAGTTATCACCTTAATATCTCATCCAGTTACTGTATGTAAACCAGAAAGACTTCATTCAGTTACTATCTAGAAGAGACTTCTTCCTGCTTGTGCCAGCAATTTAACACCAACTCATTTCTTTGATTTCTGAAGAAGCTGTTTGGAGAAACTCAGAAAACCAGACTGGCTTTATTTATATGCTAATATATGATGATTTCAATGAAGTACTGCACTCTGAGGTCCCAGGTGCTAAAACAGAACATTAAATTTTTGGCTGCATAAAATTGAAGTATTTTTTTTTTTTTAAAACAAAGAATAGAATATTTTAGATAAGAAAGAAGATAATAGTTACCTATTTTGCAAGAGTGCTGGGGTGATTAATTAACCAATATCTGTACAGGGACATGAAGATGAAGAGCCCCTAGTCTTATCATCACCATATGCTTTCATCCATTTCATTAGCTCTGCATGGAGAGTAAAATCAATAGATGGCACAGTATCTAAATACTTAGGACTTGAGTAAAAATACAACATTTAACATCTGAAAAGTGAAGTAAGACCCCTAGAAAATATGATACAGATACATGCAAAATTCCTAGAAAGAGTTTATCCTTACTCCACCATCGGAATACTTACTCATGGGTGATAGGGACTAATTTTCTCCAAGTTATTAGTGAAATTACTGGACTTAATTTGAATTTACAGGGAACAAGTGTATGGCTCATTCATTAAGTTCTCAGTTGTAGTTTTTTTCATTTCACTGCAGGTTTTTTGAGATACATTTCAGCAGGGAGTCAGTCACAAAAATATCTAAAAAATAAAAATGAACTTATAATATTCTGACACTGTCTACTAGATTACATGCTGGTAAGGATAACCTGTATTTTACTTATGAGAAGGAAAAGTAACTTATGATCTGACCTACATCCATCCTAGCTAGTAAATGTATGTAAGTTTTAACTGTATATAGATTCTGATCAATCTCTTAATTTCTCTGATCACTACACTTTGATAGTTGTTAAACAGCTAGGCAAAGATAATTCAAGTCCATCAGTTCAATGTCAAACCATAATGATGAGAGCTATCCTTCTTAATTTTCACTTTCCTAGTCTTCTCCAACTGCAGTCCCAAAACATCACCTTAAAATCTGAAGCAGCAGCCTAGGGAGCAAACATTTCATAGGTCTGCACAAAAAGACTACCTCATTAAAAATAAATGTTAGTGCTTTGGTAATGAAAAGGCCCAATCCTGCAAAACCTTAATTGTATGAATAGTGTCACCTTTACTATACAAGCAGAAAAACTGAAAGCTCTCAAACTGCTCAAAGGGTTGAGGATTAGCTACCTAACTAGGGCCTGAACTACCAAACCTAGGGATTTTTCCACTCTTGAATTGTTTGCTATCTTGAGAAAGATTTTCTTTGCATCCAGAAACACAATTATGGCAAGTAGTTGGAATAAAATAAAACAGCTGCTTCTCTGCATAGAAAATCACTGCATGTCAGTAGTTGCAGACAATAAATCAAACACTGGGGGAAAAAAAAATACATCCTACCCCAAACTACTCCTGTTTACACTTTTATGCAGCATAAAACTAAGTGTTGATGTCTTGTCACTGTTGTGTGGGTCTTTAAAATCTGCATCAGATTTGATTAAACTGCATGACAAATGAGACTGCTCTTTCTAATTCTCAGCCAGCCTGACTACAACTACACTCATGCAAAACTGCAGCCTCTAGCTACTATATCTTGTTTGTTCAGGACAAGCCAAATCTAATTGAGATTTTTTTTCTCTCTCTCTACTTTTTCACCTTTCATTTCAGCTCAAGTGATTTTTAAACCTTTTCCTCAAAATTCTTGACAACTGAAATCCTGGCATGATGCAGAGGAATTAGGTGAATAACCTGGTAAAGGCACTTTTTAGCATGACTGCACTTATTTACATCTGTACAGAACACTATGGTCAGGGTGAAGTTAAGGAAGCAGGCTTGGAGAAACTGATAAAGGGAGACAGATATGGAGCATGTGCATAAAGCAGCAGATGAGGAACAAGCAAAACAGATAGCTATGTATCTTTAGAACATACTTGCAACAGATCAATTAAGGAATTAATGGAGGTTTTTTTGTGGAATTAGGAAGCAAGGATGACTAATGAGAAAATTATGGGACAAGATAAACACATTAAGTAACAATGTGCAAACCGAATGAAAATAATATATTCCAAAACCAGAACATATGCTGCAAGCACCTAACTATAAGATCAAAGTGTACATTGAGGAAGTCTGTAATTGGCAATGTCTTTGAAATGAAAATACAGTAAACATAAGCACATAAGCTAGTCAGAAGATTGGGAAGAGAAAGATGGTAGCTCTTGTGGACTTTCAAACGTTAAGGATAAAGAAAACACTCCCATTTCAAAGCAATATGAGGTGTTTTTAAGTTAGAGAGATAAAGAATTATGTGGGAAAGTCCACAGCTCTCCTCTTGTCCCTATGAAGAGAATTAAAGGACTCTTCCCATTTAAATGTGAAGGTGTTTCTATTACACCAATACTAAATACCACAGCATTAGCTGGTCTGAATCCACTGATCAATGCAGTAAATCCTAACTGGTGGAACAATGGCAAAAGAAAAGTCCAATTTGCACAGTGCTTGGTAAATAAATACTCACTATGTCATTTTATCCCTTCTGATACAACATGGGACAGGCCCAGAGCAGTAATATTTGAAGCCCAAGAAGAGGCTCAAGAGCATCTCTTTTCCTTGCACACACACACAAATAGAGGAGGTTCATTTGTTCATTTTCTGTCCATGTGTGCTTAAAGGCCATATTCTTGTGTTTATCTAGATTTCATTTGGTAACTGTGTATCAGATGATTATTGCAATTCATGAATATTTTCTTACAGTATTTCCTGATGCTTCTTCCCAGATGGCAAGACCTAATTATTCTTAGGATGATCATTGAATGCAATTGCCCCAGTCACTGACAGCAATCATGCTGTTATTTAAGATGTACTTGCTGGCTGCAGTTACTGGCTCTCTTCCCTTTTCTAGTGAAGAATATATTATAAGTTTGTTTTGTTTTAAATCAGAGAGAGCTGGAAGCAGTGTAATAAGATATGACAGGTTGTAGCAGAAGTCAACTCTTGAGAATTCTTTTATTTCCCCATGCCAAACTTGAAGATGCCAAAAATCAAATTCTCTATGCCAGTCATAAAATTTTAATTAGATAAACTAAAAATACTGGTACTATTTACCTCTGTTCTTATTTGTTTCTTAAACTGCTAGATTTAACACTGTTAAAATAGACTGCAGATTGTAGAAGGCTGTCTCTAGTATACTAATACTCTGCTTTAGCACACACGTGAGCATTCTGTTCGACTTGATTGTAACTAATCAGTAATCTAGTCTCTTGTTTCTCACTGCCAAATGATAAATTAACTACTAGCTACATTCATGGCTGGAATATTAATATATACAATGCCCTAGAGGTATTTCTGTATGTAGTAAAAGATGCCTCCTGAACAGATCTCCTTCAAAGCTTTAGCAGAACTATGAAACAAAACAGAGTAAATCTAGTCATGATCAGCTGCAACTGTATTAAAACTGGAGATACTTGTATCAGCAATTTTAGTAAGCACTACTGAGGTATATAAGAAATTAGACATCACAAGGAAGAATGAATTCTTCCTTTAAATGAGCAAAATCAAATACCTTTCCATCCAAAATTGCTATTTCCTGGAGATTTGTGAAAAGGACTTTGACTTTTTCAAGGTCAAATTCTGTCCTCCAAGTATAGGACTCGGTGTTGTGTATTGGGAAAATATGCCAGTTCTAGAAGGGAAGTTTTTTCCCCTAGTTGCCCTGCAGTACCTACTGAAGCTTCCCATGGACAGAAGCTGAATCCAGAGGTTCTGTCTCTGGCCTTCCTGTTTCATCCTTCCTTATATGCTGCAGGCTTCATCTCGCAGCATCTTCTGGCTTTCTAGAGCATGAAAATGACCTTTGCACAGGTGCAGAAATGATACGCAACTATTTGCCTCTTCCATAGCCTTCTGGTTTCTCTGTATTTTTCTAGCCTTTGAATGTCAGACAAGACAAAGTATTACTTTTTAATACGGGGGAAGGAAGCTCCCTGAAATATTAATAATATCATGGTACTCTGCAGTACCAAAATATGCTTCAGATGTATTATATTGCAAAATTATAGTACAACAGAATACAGATTTCTGATTTAGTAGCACTGAAAACATAATAGAACTTGAAAGGTAGTCATTTGACTACAAAATACTTGAGTTTTGAGCCTACCAGCAATTCAGAGTGGCTCTCGTAGTACAAGAAATACAGCATAGGGAAATGCTTGCCAAGAATAGGATGAAAACCACTGACAAAGAAACAGGTTTATTTTCAAATTTCTAACATAATATTATTAATTACTACAAAGCTTTCTCTCACAGGGATTTTTAAAATTCCTCTCATTCTGAAATCAATCACTGCAGCATACATAATTTCAAGCTCTAATTACAAAATAGGCACTGTGCTTTGAAAGCAGCATATAGATTTAGCTAACTCAGACATTTCAAGCAAGGCTCACATTTTTATTTCACCTTCTGTTCCTTCATTTTAATGTTTTAAGCATCCTTCTTTATGAGAAGGTTATTACTTATTGCATGGCAAGTTTCAGAGAGCTCCTGGACCTGACAGTTCTGTCTCTAGTACAATCTGATAAGAAAGAGCTGAGCTGATGTGAAGCCTAGCAACGCATGAAGGTAGAAGAAAGCAGCTCCCAACACTGACTGCTAGACCTATGCAACTGAAGAATATTGCTTAGAAGGGAAGTAGCAGAATCTCATCAGCTGACAGTTTACATCTAGATTATGACAGAGAATAAAGTACTTATTTATCAAAGTGTATTGTATGCAGCTGCCCCTACAGCAATATGAATAGCTTGTCTGCAGTGAGTGTAAGACCTCATAAGCTACTGCCACCCATTTACAGTCACTTCTCTTGGGTATCATGAGGCTTTGATGTAAGCCTCAGTCACATCTTTGTTTAAAATATTTGCCAAGTCTTGGGGTCTCATTAGGCACACAGAGCACAAGTTTGACTACTTCATTCCAGATGGAAAGTTTTGTAAGGAAGAAGCATTGAATATATGCTTGTGAGCTTCAGCTGTTGTCCTTTTAGAAGACTAATCACCAGATTTATCAGTAGAGGGCATAAGAAAACAGCATTCCTCATCAAACATGCACTGAGGGCTTCCAAGGTCACTCATCAACAAGCCATTAAGTTAGTATTATCTATTCTACTTAAATTTGAAAAAACTGAACAACCAAAACCTGGACCTATCATATATAAAGCATATATAATGTTGGTTGAATAAACACTACTAGTTTCATTTGAGACAAAATTCATGATATTAATAACTGCAGGATGTATTAAATATTCAGCTATCTGAAAACATGAATGTCTAAATGTGAGGATTTATAAACTGCAAATGAAAGAACTAGTCCCTAGTGGTATCAGGCAAATGAACAGCATGTTGGTAGATATTAAATCCTAAAGCATAAATAATCTCCTTAAAACTACATCTGTGAAAACTAACAGTGACCTTAAAGAAATATCTGTCCCTTATGCTCAATAGAAAATAATTTAAGCAAACAAAGGATGAAAAAAACAGGGTGGCCAAATTGCTCTTCACTACTAGGTTGTTGGATACAAAGGATCTTGGTGGAATTTACTTGATTTAGTTGTAAAAGCCTGCTTTCCTACAATTTCCAATGCAAATTTCAGCATATTTTTTAATGTTGTTAAAAAACCAGCTATGGATGGCTCATCCACAGTAAACAATATGTTGTAAGTGAGGCTATAATCTTCTATCCTAAATTAGGGTAGGTGGAGTTTTACTTGTAGGATGTTGTAGTTCCTTTGAACACAGGTCCTCTGCAGCTTAGTTTGTATGTCTTACAGACAGGCTATAACCAACTTCTGTGCCACTGACATCTATCAGAGTCAATCCCTGAAGAGTCACATAATATTTTCCTTTCCATTCAATTCTTCATCTTGTATTTACTATACAAACTGTAAGAACTGTCAGCTGAGGGCAAATAAATCCTAAATTATGTGTATTGTGGAGAAGTCCATTAACTAAGATTTCATTGTGTTAAGTATTCTGCAGACATTCCTGCCACAAAGAGCTTAAAAATCTTTAAGTAAGTCTATGGGTGACAGATGAATGAAGCAGACTTTAGGGACTTTTTTTTTTACTTAAAAAAAAAACCCCAAACACATCCAAACCCTACATATTGACATAGTACTGGTCAAGAATAACAACACTGGAAATACTGTAACAACTGCAAAGCCATCCTTTTATAGTCTCCATGGCAAAGAACTTTTTTCCTACACACTGTTCATATTTACATAGGTAAATTATTTAATACATTAATTTAGAAAGGTTATTATTTTTACCTTCATAGTTTAAGGCAGCAAGGTTAAAAGCAAAATTCAACTAAATAGCAAAACCAAACTAAGATTTTTCCAGTTAAGCTATTTTAACTAACAGGTATGATATTGTCCACAAATGTTTGAAGTACATATTCACAATTTCTTTATTCCTGGAGCCTGTGTGAGCAGAAACTCAAAGCTGCAATTCTCACACACCAACAGCTGGAGCCTTAACTAAACCACAAAACACCATAGGACTCCCAGCATAAAGAAGTGTTACAAATCCAAGTTAAAGCAATGTTGGCTCAAGAATAAGCCTGAGATCTTACTAAATTGTGATTCAAAACCTCCAAAACAAACATAGAGATATGCACATGAAAAAAAGAAAATAATACTGTCACAAAGGGCTAGTAGCACTGTAATAAATACCACCCCTGCTCCAATAATAGTTTTCCCATGTTCTGGTCTTTAGGAAGCAAAGCATAGGTTACTGAGGATCTTTACTATGTTTTGTACAAAGTACCTTCCCATGAAGCAAGTCATTCTTGTACCAAACTGTGAGAAAGATGTTCGTATGACAGAAAGCAGACCAGATAACCGTTGTTATTCTCCTAAATGCTACTGTACAAAGCAAGAACCAGGTTAAGATAAACCTTTAGGTAACTATTCTGGAAATCTTGATATTCTTCCTGGCTCAGCCACCCAAAATGGTGAATGATTCTGGGCAAGTCATTTCAGTAACTCCCTATCTGTAAAACAGGGCCACCACATTTATTTCCTTTGCTTTGACACTTTATGATAAGAAGTTCAAAAGCTGTATCTTACCTAGCATGATAGTACAAAAGAAGTACACTACTAACGTATACATCTTATGCTGCAATGAAACTAATATGAAGTTATTCATCCTTACAGGAATATCCTAACAGCACTTTTTCCCCTGCAATCATTATTTCTAATTAGATCATCTGCTAGTTGGTGGGTTCAGTTATGATGTGTATGAGCTGAACAACAAATGGAGGACAAACATCAGATGAAACACATGCTGTAGAGATAATTTATTATCACTGCAGACAGGTGTGGAATAGATGTGCTAAAAAACCTTTCCAAGTAGTGAGAACAGCAAGTAACAGAACAGACACCTTCTGTGCTTATTACTTAGGGAAGAACAGAGGGAGACTTCTACTTACCATTGAAATACAAAGAAAAATCCTTTATTATTTAAACAAACACCACAATGGACTTAAACACACACTCCTGATAACCACACAGATATTCTCAGGGAGAGTCTTCATCAAGAAAGCAGATAATCATTTACTAGGAATAAAGAATTCTACCACCACTAACCTTCATAATACTAGAATTAGAAAGGTAATGGAAATCAGTATTTCCTAGGAAGTGTTCCCCTCCACTGCTCATTTTATGCCTCTGATGTACCACTGAGCATGGAATTTCTAGTCACCAACAAAATCCCTTTCCATTCTATCATCTAGTATGCTGCAGTTCTTATCTCCTGGGCCATAATATGTCAAATACTTCTACATAGTTAAAGCCACACTGATTGACTGGCTAAGAATATCACAGGGATAAGGTTTTTTTAAAGCTGCCTTATCTCTAATCAAGAGTTGTCTTCCAGTAACATAAGATTTTGTGCCTAAAGGACATTATACACACACACGCACACATATATAAAAATAACACTTTTCTCCTCCACAACCCAGTAACAAGAAGAATATATCATTATAATCTGATTTTCCTTTGTAGTGCTAAATCACAGATTATGAAGGATAGCAAGAGGCTTTTAATGAGGTAGCAAAATGCAAATTTTCATTAAGTATTGAAATGGTAATTTGTATTTCTCCCCTGATGCAAACCCTTATTGCACTACCAAAAAGAACCATTCTGTATTTCATTGGTTTGTTCATCTCTCCTGGCCATGCTGAAGCATGATCAGCAACTCAAGGGAGGTGATTCTCCTCCTCTATTTTGCTCCCACGAGACCCCACCTGAAGTCCTGTGTTCAGCTCCAGGGCTTCCAACGTAAAAAGGACAGGGACAAGTCCAGAGGAGGGCCACAAAGATGATCATAAGGTCAGAGCATCTCTCCTATGAAGACAGGCTTTTAGAGTGTTAAAGGTTGTTCAGCCTGGGAAAGGCTCCAGGGAGACCTTACAGCAGCCTTCCAGTACATAACGGGGGCCTACAGGAAAGATGAGAAGTAACTCTTTATCAGGGAGTGTAGCGATAGGATCAGGGGTAATGGTTTCAAACTGATTTAGATCAGATATAAGGAAGAAATTCTTCTCTATGAGAGTGGTGAGACAGTAGAACAGGTTGCCCAGAGAAGCTGTAGATGTCTCATCCCTGGAAGTGTTCAAGGCCAGGTTGGATGGGGCTTTGAGCAACTTGATTTAGTAGAAGGTGTCCCTGCCCATAGCAGGGGTGTTGGAACTAGATGATCTTTAAGGTCCCTTTTTAACTCAAACCGTTCTATTTTTTTATGGTTTGCTATTATGGTGAGGTTTATTTCAGAAGGAAAATAAAAACTGCAGAGGTCAAAAATACATGAACAAATTGGTGACAAAGCTTATGTCTTGTCAAATTATTCTGTATTTTAATGTACTGTTAACAGTTCATTCTTTTTAAATGCAAATCTGTTAAGGGTACATTTAAATATCAAGGCAAGCAACTCTGGTAGCATGGCAACAACATGCTATGATGCATAGTAAGAATCTGGAAGGAAGGCAAGTCTGCTTCTTTCCCATACTGGATCAGTTTGTTAGAGTAAAAATATTTGTGTTCTTTGTGTAACTGCCTTTATGACTATTCCTACATTAGCAACTGTAGTGGTCTTTAAAACTTAAGACAACATAGCAACCCTGTGAAACCTGGAAGCACTCAGGATGGCCATCCTTAATAGACAGAAAAGTTTGTGGAGAATTGAGGTGACATTGTCACTGCTGTCTATTGCTAGTTTGTAGTGCAACTAAGATGTACATCAACTGTTAGAATTTCAAGACTTGCAAGGTCTTCTGCATTTATTCCTATGCTTCCTTCTTCAGCAGCCTATCCTGAGGAGCAGACACACAATGATCCCAGGAGATTGTTCTGAAGTTACTTCTAAAACCTTAGCTGAATGAAGCTCTTTCTGTGGACTCAGGCTCTTAATACAGTGAGATGGAATGACGAAAGTCTACACATAAGAATATGAATTCTCCATCTCTGTTTATCTGCTAAAATACAAATTTTCTGTTCAATTTTTACTGGAATTACTATCTCACTAAATCCCCCAGAGAACCCTGCAGTGTCATGCTAAGATAATCACTTGGCTGTCACTCACAACAAATCCAAAGGGGAACAATTGGAAAGCAGAGATGATTCTTCTACAGTCATTGCAGGAAAAATGCCTTACTGGAGAAAATGGAAATGAACCCAAAAAGCCCTATGTTCCCATGTTAGACAACATCACTTGGCTACAACACATCTGGACTACAGTGGTCAAGCATTTAGATCTATACATCCACCAGCACAGTGTTGTCATTCATTGTTAGTATTACAAAACTATTAGGTTGGGTTGTGAGCTGTTTGTTTATGAATATGTTGCCATACTTGTGACAATAAGTAACTTGCCTGCTATGACCATGTTACAAAATCTTAGCTAAGCCTAACCACTGTACTCAGGTGAAAGAACTTCACTTAGTTCTTCTGGAATTAGGTCCTGTGAACCTTTAACACACAGACAGGTGATGGATAAAAAAAACACCTTGCTTCTCTCACGCAGAAATGTTATGGAAATAAAACCAGCAGATTTCACTCTTTGAAACTGATCAGGGTTACAGCACAATTGACTTGAGGAGAGGAATTTCTGCAAAGGTTGTAGCTCACAAGTGCAACTGTGAGGGGGATCTTTCAGGAAGGGAAAGGAAAGACAGAGGTCTGGAAATAACGCTAGCTAGTGACATGCTCACAAATATTCTTAATATCAATGTACAAAAAAAAGTTCAAAAACTACTTCATTACATTCATAGAATGGAAATATTCAACCTCTCTTTTAGGTAACAAACCAATAACAAGTTATTCCTTTGTGGCTGAATCTTTATTACTAAGTCTGTAACTGGAAGGGCTATTTTCTGAAGTAAACATCTTAATAGTTCAAAACAGACAACTATCCCAAGACACTCCTCTGTGCAGCTCCCACTGGTAGTCCAGGTGGGTATCAGCAGATGTCTGCACTTCAGAAGTACTGCTATTTCAAAATCCATATCTAGACTCCAAGCCTCACACTGATTATAACTTAAGTACTTGCTGACCCTAGAGTTTTCCATACCAGTCCCTGCTCTGCTCTAACTTACTCCTCTTGAAGTTTAAGTCACCTTCCTCTGCTGCAGCAAGTGAAGACAGTAAGTACTCTAACAAAAAGGGAATGTAATGTACTTAAATAACAGTGCATTTACCTATAAGCATCAGAAACAGTTCATTCTACGTGTTCTTATCAGCTGTATAAGGCCTTTCTTCTGGAAAATAGCATCATTAGCCAAGATGAGAATTAAGTTCAGACAAAACTGAGAAATGGAATGAAAGCCCTCTTCTAATGGATTCCATAATATATCCTCCAAAGTGCTGCATGCTCAGCTCCTGCAAGCAACACAAGTCTAAAAACTGAACACTTCAAGAAAGACACAGTGCTTTCTTGAGCTGCTTTTCACACAGCTCTCAAGGGAAAACAGGGTCCTCAGGGAAAAAGAAATCTTACATTTTAATGCTCTCTCCAGTAGACTAAAAGCATTTACAAGTATCCAAAGTACTTATAACAAACATTTGACTCAGCAGTTGCACGTTTTGTGGACTGTCTAAAGACTATTGAATTCTGATTCTGCTTTCACCTCTTCCTCTCACTTGTGAAATGCACGTGACTGCATCAGTACTTTATTTTTTACAGCTGTAAGAACTACCATTATGTCTCTTGCATTAATGCTGCAAGGCTTTAATTGCCTTGCAGCAGTGCCAAAAGATACTACATAGAAAGGTTCTTGCTTGCAAGAAGTATATTCTTTTTGTTTATACCTACATTAAAACAAAAACCTTTCAATCAACATCTCTTCCTTGGGGGGCATATAGTAAGGTAATAGTTTGTACTAATGTACTATTACATAGGTAATAGAGGCCAATGTATTATACTGATATTAGACTCCATCTTTCCTGAGATGCATGGATTAGTCCTAGAATGGAAGCTCTAGTTCTTTCTAAAAAATTCTGACTTGTGCAAACATGTCTGCTTCTTTATCACATATGGCTAGGCACAAACATACAACTGTTGATAGGATCATAAAACAATGCAGGCTGGAAAGAATGTCTGAGCTCTCTTGTCCAACATCCTGCTCAAACCAGGGTCATCAGGGAGGCCTTATCAAGGTTGGTCAGGGCATTATCCAGTCTGGTCTTAAAAAATCTCCAAGGATGTAGACCACACAACAGGTAGCCTCTTCGGTGTGAGTGTCCCCGAGAGACAAAAGATCTCTGTTGACATCCAGTCTCAACCTCTTGTTTCGATATATGCCTATTGTCTCATTTTCTGCCACATGCCACTGTGATGAGTCTGGCTCCCCTTCCCTGAAGACCTCTTTATCAGTACTAGAAGGCTGCTGTTAGGTCACCCCAAAGGCTTCTCCTCTGCAGGCTAAGCAAGCCCCACTCTCTCTCCCTTTCCTCACAGAGCCTGGCCGCCACCTCCAACCACTTGGGTGGCCTCTGAGAACTCCCATTCCTAAATATCTTCCTTGGACCAAGTAGTACTAGTGTTACAGATGTGGTCTACTCAATGATGAGCAGGGGGGGAATCTACTGGCTGCATTTTTTTTTCATACAGACCAGGATGCTTCTCTGGACCTTCTTAGCAGGGCTGCTTCCTAGCCTCTTATGATTGCAAATGTCTTTAAGTATGAAAACATTGCCTTGTTTATTTAAACACAGTTTACAGGGGAAATGGATTTCTAAAAGTCTGCAAAAGCACCTAAAACCCGATGTGTTCAAAGGCTCCAACCAAGATTTTATACTGGATTAAAACCGGGATCTTCTTTATTTCACTCTGTGAGCTAGTAGCTAGAACAGATCACTTCTTGCTAGATTTCTCTACCTTCAGCACAGGATTATAAACTGTAAGAGATTTAAACTATGGTATTTTCACAAATTATTTCTTAGCAAATATTTTTATCAGAAGAGCTGGAAAGATGGTAAAATTATGCTTCTTGAAGTGGGTTTATCATGTTCACAGCCTTAAGCAAAGGTCACTTTTTAAAGACCTAACTCTTGTTTAAATTCATGTCTAGTCTCCAACCTGAACTAGCATTAACCAAGTAACTGCACAAAAAATGTTTTTTGAGATTCTTCCTTAGAATCTTAAGATTTTGACCAAAGCACTGAGCAGCTATGGACTTTTCAAGTACACTTTTCCTTTATGAGCAGAAGATGAAGGGGAAGCAATAATGCAGCTGCTTATTACGGGCAACACTGCATTTTTAAAAATAGCTTTGGGTACTTCTAAGTGCAGATAAGGGCTAAACTGTTAGAGAATTGAGGTTCAGAAAGCCTGACAATCAAGGTTTACAAGGACAAGTCTGCAGCCTGAAATCCTGTGAGCCTGAAGTGGAGTAAGGACAGTGGCTTACCCTTTAGTAGTTCAGTATTCACGGAATAATATACAGAAAGAAAAGCTCTTTTATCCTTGTCTGTCCCATATGGAGGAGAATCTGGACTATAAAGTGATAAACTGCAATCTCAGGCTTTAAAATAAATTTCAATCTCATGCTTTTCAACATACAGATAACCAGCACATACTGTACATACTATTTTTACTGAGATGGTAATAATTACACTAAAATTCTTCCCTACTATTGCTTACACACAATAATATAAAACTGTAAGCAGTTGTTTGTTTTTCAGTTCTGCTTGTTAAGTAATGAGGGATACTTAGGTAACAGATATAACACATTAAAAACCTTTTCTGCAAACAGATTTTCCAGCTCCTCCTGGAAGATTAAAGTGTGGCCTTGACCAGGTAATACAACTGAAAGACTACTTCAATTTTCTTCCCCAAACTGGTCACAGTAATTTAAGACTTGTTCTAGACATCACTGCAATCCATTATCACTGTTACCTCTGTGCTTCATATGAACACTGTATGATTTCTTGTCTTTAAATTTTCTTATATGCCCTCACTAGCATGCAACAACCATCAAAATGACATTGAGGATGCAAAGTACGTAAATCTGAAAGCGCAGACTGCCAGCTGAGGCAAAATAAGCCAGTCTTTGCCTTTCCAAGATGCAGCTCCAAACGCAGCAGCATTCCCTTCCTCTCCCCCACCCCCATCCCTTTTGTTATGGCAATACAAAAACCCTCCACATATTCAAAAATCTGCTGAAAAGGGCGAAAACAAGCCATGCTATAATGTCTCACGCTGTTTAACCCAACAAAAATCAAGTATTCTTCATTGACTGGCTTTTTTCCCTCCAGACTTCATGATGAAAGGAACAGGAAAAGAGTGGATCAAAAGCTCTGATCCATTTGCTACACTGGAGGCATGAAATCAGAAACGAACACAAACTCCTAGCAGTGCTGCATTACGTGAGGGCTCCTCTCGCATTTCTTTTGACTTTATTAAGATAGACTAGCAAGCATCTCGCCTTGCCACAAAACAGTCGTTATGCCTATGCTGCACCGTCGGGCTCCGCAGCACCGCGGAGCACCGTGAGGCGAGACGGGCGGGATGGCGGGCTGAGCCGTCCCGAGCGGGAGCTGAATCGGCGGCGCGACACCCGCTATCCTCAACAGCAGTCCGGCTCCGGGGAGACGATGCCAGCTCTCCAGCAGCTGACAGGAGGCGGTGGCAGCGCGGCTCCTCCGCCGCTGCCTTCCCGCCACAGCGGGCAGGAGAGCGGCTCCGCGCCAGCGGGGCAGGGTGGGCGTGCGGCAGCCGGAGACCCCCACCGCCGACCACCACCACACCGGTGGCGACGCCATGCCTCTGGGGTTCCCCTGCATCCCGGTTCCCCGTCCCCATGCGGATAGCTCGGTTGCTAAGGGATGGGGATGAGGTTGGGGCGGGGGCAGCTGCTGGCTGGGCAGGCAGCCCCCACACCCGATTTCCAGGGGAGCAATGCTCTTGCGAGGAGCGGGGGTGGCCGCGGTGCCCCCTCAGCGCCCACCGACTCCGTGGGCTCCCCCGCTACCCTTAGGGCATCCGCAGGGACGCCGCCGTCCCGCCGCTGTCCCACCCCTGGCGCGGACGCCAGTGCCCCGCCGTGCGCCCCCGCTCCTTACCCCTGCTGGCAGTGGCGGGGCCGGTCCCCCACCCCGCGCCGTGGCGGGGACGCGGGTGCAGCTGCAGTCGCTCTTTTGTGTGCCTGCCTTAGCGCCACACACCGAGACGGCTGGGGTGCCCGGGAAGCTGCGTGCGAGAATACAACCGGCCACCCGGGAACCTGCATGGCGCATAGCGCGGCCGCCGCGGCGCCTCGAGGGGGCCGGGCCGGGCTGTTGGGGCGCGGCGGGGCGGCCCACTGTTCCCCGCCTCTCCTCCGCAGCGCCCCGGCCCGCCCGCCTCGGCCCGCTGTCCCCGAAGCGCTCGGCTGCCTCCGATCCCTGCCTACCAGTCTTCGTGCCCCGAAGCGCGGGCGTCGCTTTCCGCTCGCAAGGTAGTGCTCGGCCTGCTCCTGCCCAGGTTGGAAGAGGCAATGGCAGAACGCCCAGATTTGCCTCACAGAGGGCCGGTAAGGTGACGTCGTGTTCATATGCCCCTGAGTTTCTCACAAAATAGCACAGAAAGTGGGTAGCTTGGTGATAGGGACCAACCTGTCAAATATGCTCTTCCACAGATACCAGTGGCTGGAGGCCCAGCTCTGCTCCAGCTTCACACATGCCCATGGAGGAGCTTGCACAGACCTGGACACTAAGGAGAGCTGGCTGCTGGCCAGCCTGCAGGACAGAGCAACCCTTCAGCCCAGATACACTTCAGGAGCCCCTCAACTAGCAATTGTAGTCAGGTATGTTTGCTGGAGGCCTCCAATCCTGGTGTGATGCGTGGTGAGGCCACCTTGCACCAGCGGTCTGTATACTTAGGGACCCTGCTTCAGTGGTGGGCCATAGCATATGTTGTTTCTGGGAGTCTTCCATACCATTTTTCTGTGAAGCACATTCCTGAATGCTAGCTAGGTAATCTTGCTAGTTAATGACCTCAGATTTTGCTGTTGCTTGAGGTGCTCCAGTGCAGCAAAAACAAATTAAACACTAAAAGTTTGAAGATTACAACAGGGGACAGCACTGGACTTACTCACATTCCATTATACGGCCAGATTTAGGAGATAATTTTTACACCCTTTTGCAAAGAATACATAGATCCACCCATGAAGATTAAAAATGGAAACTGTGATGTGTAAGGTTTAGAAGCTCAAAGAATTGGGTTTCTCCAGGAACATTTCTTATCGTGAGGGATAAAACAGTACATTTCTTAGGCCTTTTATTAGAAAGTACAAGATCTTTCTGCCGCAGCTAGGTGATGGTGATTACTTTGTATGTAAAGGAACATACGTGAGGTCAAGTGCTCTTAGGCCAATTATGACAGGACTTGCTCATAAATATGTAAATTTGAGACTTGTAGCAATTCTTGAGTGTAAAAAGTAATCTTTCTCATTATAGCAAAAGTGAAAAGGTGTCCTAATGTAATTACATTGCATTCCAATCAGCTAGATTTCAGTGTTCTTTATAACAGTTATGTATGTTCAACTTGGTGTGCTTTTGTTTGCCCTGGGTTGGTATACCAGTTGCTTAGCACCGAGTCAAATTCTATATACATGCAAAGGCCCTTCATGGAAACAACAGTCCATGGTTGTTTTTTTCTGGGGATTTTTTTTACGTAGTTGTTGAGATTTCTGTTAAGATTCGCTAACTACACGGTAGCCATTTGCTACTACGAGGCTATTTGCTATCATGGTTTTCTATGATGACTTACCTGTCCCTTTCTTTATTCTAATGACTTGACTGATCTTGACTCTCTTTTGAAAATGAGAACTCAAACGTTACATAAACTGCAATGCAAGTATCTTTTACACAGAACTCCTCTGCTTCTGCATTACTTTAGTCTCTGCAGTAAACACATATGTATCATCCACCCAGGAAGTGGTTTGCAGAAGCAAGTGCCATCTTCAGTTCCTCTTTTAATTCATTCACAGCTTTTGAAATGTTCAGGCTGTGTTCATTGTATTAAAGCACTGTAGCTGTGGTATCATGATAGAGTACATTCTTCCAAAACTTGGGTAACTATGGTAATAATGAAAGCAATAGAATTCAGAATGAAATATATAGTGGTTTGGGCTTTTTAATTCAGTATAATTGCAGTATAAGCATGACAGAACCAGAATTTTTGCAGATTTGCAAAACTGTGAGGTTAGCTTTTAAAAGGCATGTAGTTAGGTCTTTTCTCAGCTTTTTGAGTTTGCCTCTCGGTTTGCCTCATCATACAGAACTGGATTAATTCCACAGACTGTTCTCCTCCCACCTAAGAGATACATGAGGGTTGCAGAGAGGAAGTCAAAAAAGATACTTTGCATAATTTAATTATGAGCCCTTTAGCTGTCTGAATGATGTTGATGGAGTCCAGAAAAATGTGTCTTGTCTGCCTTAGGCAGCATAAAATGGGAACATGTTGAGTTCAGAAGGGAAAAAAGGCACATGCAGAGATTGGAAGAGGGAACATGCACTTGACAAATGACACAAGTGTGATAAAAGTTACTGGGAAAATATTAACAGTTAATCTCCTGAGATCTTGAAAAGATGGTGTCACTGTACATTTTGGAAAAAACCAAAACAAAACAAAAACTCCCAAACCAAATACCCACTGTCAAAGCCCAATTCTCTTCCAAGCTAATCAAGCTCCAGTTATTTGAATTACTGTTGTTTCCAGAAGCTGTATATTGGTGCAACACAGTAAATGCATTAAGTGTCCCTCCACTGGAAGAAACAAATCACAGGTCTCTATCCGTCCAGTTTCTATCCCTGAATTTCTACTGTTGTTCTTGAAGTTAATCCCCTTTTATAATCATGGCATTGACAAAGAGAACAGCCCATATAGCTAATGCCCCCCACCAAGCCTTAGAAAGTCAGAACAAGGAATGACTTGTGAAGGCTTTCTTGTTTAAGGTGAAGGACTAGAAGTCTGTTAGATGTGTAGGGGCTGATCCTGTTCCCACTGAAGTCTTATGGGAGTCAGGCTTATGAACAGGAACTTCTCTCAGTGCATCTTAGCTGTCATCAGATTCTTCAGCTAAGTAGCTCTCTTGGCTATTCCTTCCAAGTCTAAAACTCCAGAGGTGGAAATTCTCGTATCTTGTAGCATATACCCAGATAAGTAAGTGGGTCTGATCCCACCAAATGGTAAGAACTTGTAATAAGCATGCTCCAGTTTGGAGTATTGACTAATTTCATAGACCTAAACTCTTTTGGGGGTGTGTATTTTCTCAGTATCTTGACTTCCACCTTAGGAGGAGTCAGATGAAATGTACAAACTGAGTGAGATAGGAGCATGACTTAGTTATGATGAACAAAATAAATCAGCTGACTTAGTGCTAGGCAACACTATTGAAGTCAGTCAGGAAAATTGCTGGTTACTAGCTAAAAGCATTACACGTCTCTTTCTGCTAATAAGATGGGGTGCACAATGAGGCAAGTGGAGTAAGGATTATTTACGCAAAATCTCCATTCCCTAGTGTTATGTCAAGTTACTACTCTGAGTGTATTGATAGATGTCATACACAAAATCCTATCTCCTTCAGACAGGACACAGAAATGGAGTAGGAAACCAGGGAGCACTACCCTGTTTTCTCTTGCACCAAACTAAGGATATTAGGTTCAAAGACTGTTCAGTTATCTTGAAGTGAAACCAGCAAGGCTTCTAGTCTTGGCATTCCTGTGGTGGTTTTGCAGAAAAGATGCCTCCTCACCTTTGGAAGAACAAAAAGATAGAAGCAGCTTTGCTAATAGAATGTTTCCTAGAATGGCAGAATCATACTTCAAGAATATTGAATCATCTTGCTTTTCTATCATAAGCCTTAGGATTTCTAAATTTAAACCATTTAGAATTTAAATTACAAACTATCCTCTAAACAGTGATTTGATGAAATGCAAGAACCCTGTGGAAGACTGTATTTTTCTTCAAATTAGACAGAAGGAATACTTATTTTGTACAAAACTATCTCATTCCACATACGTGTTTTTTGCATAGGAAAACCATATTTATAAAGTAAGTGAAAAGATTAATCATTATTTGTTCAGGTCTCTCTCAGATATCTTCAAAGCTTCGAAAACAAATAGTCAACAACTGAAAAAAATCAACTGTGACAAGTACATTACAATCTGAAATATATTTCAAGCAAATAATTTTTCAGGCACTTTTTTCTTGCATTGCCTGCACATCCACAGAGTTCATAAAACAACTAAATGATGATTTATACATTATAACTTCCTTGGCAGTAATTGTTATGCCAAGGAAAACTTACTGATTGCAGACACCCACACAATAACATAAGGATTTTTTTTTTTATTGCATGAACCAATCAATCAGTGTGAAGCACAGATGGTGAATGGTGAAAACAGAAAATACAATGTTCATTTTTCCTTTATTTCTGAAGGGAATATCCAAACTATATTGTTGTCACTGAGAAGTGGGTCTCTGCTCTGAAATGTAGAACAAAATAATGTGGGCTGACCTAGAAATTGTATAGTTTCTGTGGTTACAGAGGTAAAATCATACTGCAAACATGAGGAAATAGAACATAAATTGCTAAGTTAATTGGCTTATGTATTTGTCTTTATAATCACAGAGAATTCAAGAAATGTCAACATATCAATTCTGAAAATCAGATCAACAGGAAAAAAAGGGGGGGAGGGAAATTATCCCAAATCTGTAGCGCCATTTCTATACTCAAAAGCTGTGCTTAATCCACAGGAACTACAGTGAACTTATAGAGACTGAAAACAACATCAATATTCCCAACACCAGCTCAGAAACTTCACAACTCTTCTACTGTTTTATTTATGAATATATTACAGCTCAAGCTTGCTCAAGTTCCACAAGGACTCCATGGCAATCTTTAGGGTGAAGAAAAATCACAGGCTTGCCATGTGCACCTATTTTTGGCTCTTCACTCAATATTCGTATCTTTTTTTTCTTCAGTTCTGTCATAGCTGCTTTTATGTCATCAACCTTATAAAAGAAAAACACAGTTCACACAAATTAACATCTTACACTGTATTATCCAGATTCTACATTTAGGAGCAATAAGAGAATTCCTTACTGAAATGTTATTTCTAAATTCTAATATAATTCTGAAATATGTTATAGACGTTCTAAAACATTTAGCCTTAAAAACAGAAATCCTACAGAAGTTTGCATTTGTTATTTGAAGATTTTATATAATATTGTTTAAATTGATTGTGCTATACTTAAGAAGTTATTAAACAAAAACTGCTTATGCACAGAGCCCATTTTTATGTTACTTTATGAGTACTCCATAAATAATCTAAGTTCTGCATTACTATTACTGAGAAGATCATATTGCTTTCAAACTATCAATAACTGAAGAAGAATGCCTCCCTGTCTAATTGATGACAGAACACTGACTCATTATATGCTGGTGAAAAGGGAGGGCAATGGGCAGAAAGGGAAAAGAAAGTCCCTTTTAGATTTCTATATCCTCCTTCTGACTAGGTTAAGCTTCATAAGGTTTCCTAAGAAAAACCTTGGAATTATCAGAAACATACCCAGACTATGACTTGGTCTTCCTGTTGTAGGTAATTATAATAGCCTTTAACATAGTATCTCAGTACAGTTTCCTGCAGAAATATGTAATTCATAAAAACATATCTACACTGTATAATGTGAACTTAAGTCTGATGTTATGTCATCAGGTGAAATTTGAATTTTCCTAATCCTTAAATGCATTCATTATTTGAAGTAATAAAAGTAGCACTTGGTTTAACAAATCCAAGAGTCAGTAATCAAGACCTAGAGTTAAAATAACAGCATTGCTGTTTTTCAAGACTGAGGTGTCTGAATATAACTTGGTAAAGCATGATGCTATTGTAGGGAAGAAGCAAATACCTAGTTTTAATTCAAAGGATCAGACATCTTTTAATTCCTACTTATTTGCAGCAGTTCTGTTCATGAAAATTCTGAACTCAGTATAGTTCTTCCTACACACAACTATCAGTCTGCTAAAAAAAGCAACCCAACAAACTGTCAAGTTTTATCTAATACAAAACAGCACATGTAATGTGTGCCATAGCCCCCTCCAGGTTGTTTCCCCAAGCAACAAAGCCGCTGCAGCTGCTGCTCCTGTCCCACAGAGAAGGTCAGAGGAGGAACTATGTCTGGACTCAGCTGGAATGAATTACTATATCCCTAAGGAAGCAGTGAGAGTAAACAGTGGAAAGCCTGTGAGTGCATCTGTGTTAGCAGAGTATCAGACTAGGATTTCTCTCTTATTCAACCAAGTGCCCAGCATGCTTTTCATTGCAGGTACTAAATTCAGTTATAGCTGGTTGGAAATAATTTAATGTCTTCTTAAAATGTTTAATTTTTGTCTGAAACAAATTCCCTACTAAAACTTCTAAATTTTTCCTTTGAATAATAGAAGGAAGAAATGAAAAGCATTTTGATAAACTTGTCAGGCTTCCTCTCCAGTATGAATTTTTACAGTTCAGCCTTTTGCAATAAAACTGTTCACAAAAGTTCTTCACCTTTCAAATCAACAATCAATACTGAAGTTTTTATAGTTTTTCTGAAAATGGTTTTTGCTCAACTTCAGAAGATGACAAATCTTTGAAACTGTAAGATTTTCTATTCTGAAGAGAATGCACAATTGGAGGAGAGAGATTAATATATTTTTGATTGATTATGGTAGTAACCAGATCTGTTTTCAGTCCCACTTAAATAGCCGGTCAACAATAGATTGCTTTTTTTCTCCATGTAAATTAATCTAGAATCTTCCATTTGTTTTTATGTGGAGACCAGCATCAGGAACTTCGAACAATATGTTTCTTTTCTTTGCCATAGGGCGTTATAAGACTTCATTTAGGAAAATCTGGCTGCAAGTAGCACTACCTCCCCCAATTAATGGAACTTAAATGCTAGATTATGGCTCCTGGCTTCCCTAACCTACTGTATACAGTTATAACTTTTTTTTTTAACACACTGCAGCTACATTGTCCAACATGATATAATTTGTGTGTCCCATTCTTCTCAATATTCATAATTAACAGTATGATTTCTCCTGACAGCCATCTTTGTTTTATCTGCAACAGGACCATCTCTTGTATAAAATGAAGATCTATACTTGAAACCCTTAGAGGCTTTGAGCTATTTTTGCCAAGAAGTGCCTGCAACTTCTCTCTAGTATCTTTAAGTACCACTGTTGTTACAGAGGGCTGGAGGGTTTTTTCAGTCTTCATGCAAATCACTTCTTTTGCACCCTCTATTTCCAAAGTTCAGCTGAGATCTTTCACATTTCTGTAGCAGAACTGCCATATAATATAGCAATATAATTTAGGGCCAATTTATACAGAATTGATTTTCTTATTTTTGAACATACGCAAATAGGGAAACTTAAGGTTAGAAAAATTACAGTGCCTGTGTGTATGCAAGTTTCTCAATTCTCAAAGAAAGCATGCAGCTGCAAACACTGATCTTTATAGGTGTACTCTGAAACCAACTTCTACTCACATCAGTAATACAACTTTTATTATTACACTTTGCATGAAAATATTTTCAAGACTTAGATTTGTAAAATATTAAAAACATTTATCATTGGCAGCAACATGCAATTTTGCATCAAACATCTACACTAAAACATGAGTATACTAAATGAGATGACTTTCTTACCCAGCTCCTTTACACCTTGTGTCCTTTCAGACATCTCTTTGATGGACAAGGAAGAACAGGACAGAAGAAACTCTGGAGACTTCACTGCTGTTTGGTAAGTATGACTAACAATCTTTTTTTTTATTTTCATATACAATTATAAACTAAATATTAAACAGGCAGAAACTTCTGAAAATCTAAACTGTGCCTCACCTTAAATTTACAACTCCATCTTTTTCCAATGTATGTCCTTTCTGTGCCAGGAACGTGACACCTTTCAAACACTCTTCCTAAGTCCTTAGGTTTGTCCATCTTCCACACTGGATACTTAACCCTCCCCTCCCCAGTTTAATATTTATAGCGTAAAAGAGGAAAAAGATAATCACATAGCTCATGAAATTCAACTGTGATTTCCAAAACAGAACAAAAAGGCATTTTCAAGACTTCTTTGTATGCAATGTACATTGTCAAAAATATGACAACCTTCTTGACACAGGTCAAGCTTATAAAAAAAAAAGCATACTTTAACATAACTATCTTTTTATATATATTGTGTTAAAATACCTCAATGCAGATATGATGCATTCCTCCAGCCTTGTTTTTTTGCAGAAAGCTTGCAATGGGACTTTTCTCTCCTAAAGGATGTAGAAGTTCCAGCTTGGTATTTCCCAGCTCCACAAAAACAGTGTAGACACCATGTTCAGGAAGAGCAACAGTCTCACTTACTTGCGCTCCTAAGACATCTTTATACAAGGACTGAGCTTTCTCCAAATCAGGTACTGCAATTGCTACATGGTTAAGTCGGCCCAGTTTCCACACACAGCTTGGCATGTTTTGAGAAAAGGAATTTGATGATGATAGAGTTCGTATTGTGGGAGCTGAAGTCTGCAATCTGGTAATAAGCCCTGAAAAAATTGAACAGCACCAATACAATGCTTTTGAGAAAGAATAAAATTGCTCTTTCCCCTTTTTGCAAGGCCTATATGTCATAAGCAAACCAGTGTACTAAGCTCAAGGTTGACTGAGACCAAGAAACAAATTATTATTGTATTATTAGCAGCTCAAAGAATTTATTTTCAGACTATGTAATTATTCAGAAGTATAAAAACGAGGAAAAATCAACAAGAACAAAAGAAACCCCACAAAACCAAACACAGATTTGGTGTAAATGCTTACATATGCCTATTAGAAAGAGAAATATATGGCCAAATGTAATGATCAGTTGTATAATGTACTTAAAAGTGACTTCTGAATTTTTCAAACACAAATTTTTCTTACAAAATTAAGAAAGAAATTATGATATGCCTTTACATGTAGAAAGTATAACAAATATGAAAACCCAGGCAAAACCTTGGACAGAACTGATACTGCAAGATCCATAAGATGAAAGAGTTGAGCTCTCAGCTGTCAGAACTAACTCCAGCAAAGAAAGAAATGTGCTTTGGAGGCTTAAGGAATCCTTAAATCTCCTGACTTTGAGTTCTTATTTTAGCTTCCTCCAATTATTAAGTCATTTGCCCTTCTTACTTTTCACATGCCATACAGGTCTTATACTTCGTTTCGCTGATCTGTTTCAAGACATTTAGAAACATTTCAGTCCGAAGAGTTGTAAACAATGTCATGTACAACTGACCAATAATAATAATTTAGAAGATTTTCTTTAAAAAGTCAAAATCGTAGTAGCTTTTTTAATGTAACTAGTGCCACTGACTTCAGTGTAACTTAAGAAAGGAGTATGATTTAGCTCATTATAAATGAAAAGGTAATTATAAAAAAATACTGGATGACCGTATGACACAAAGGTAAGGGCTAACATGAAGATAAAAGATGGACAAGTCATGAAGTAACAACTCTGAAGTATACCATAAAATGAGATCCTCATCTTTCAGATGTTTATTCATAAGCTTTTTACTCCTTCTGTGGGGCAGTGTTCACTTACTTATATGGCTAAATAATCAAATGCAAGCCAAATCCAACTGAATTGATTCATGTTCTCTGTGGGGAGGTTATACAACGGTGGGGGCAGTAAGAACTTTGTCACTGGGCACTGCTCTATTGTAAACTATTTCAGATTGAGAAAAACTCCCAAGCATGGAGAAGATGCTATTGCCATAGGGAGTTTGGTGTACAGGGATGGTGTCTTAGCTCTCTGGTCCAAAGAGAGAAAGGGCAGTCTGGCCATTCTTGAATCCCATCAGTTTCATTGTATCTTAGCATCTTGAAAACTCCACCTGCCAACAAGACTTAGGTCATCCACAGTGCTGCTCTGTGCAGTGTTGGAGGTGGCTTTTGGGAATCAGATGGCTCCGCAGTTCCTAGAAACTGACTTTGCAGTAGCTCTGGTTTCTTCCATCAAAGTGCAATTACACAAAGGTGTTTTCATACTTAATATCCCACTGACTGATCAGGACTGACTCCCCATTCGCTTTTCTCCTTTTATCTATGGCTACCATTAAAGAGTGTGGTTTAGGTAGGGAGAGTTTAACCTGCCCTTATTTACTATCATCAGGCACAGTCTGAAAATCACTTGGGGTCTCCTGTGGCCCCTGGTGCGATAACTGTGCTAACAGCAGAGGGAGCATTAAACTCATTGCCCACGGGAAAGTGTGGGGAGTGATACCCATGTTCCTATAATCCTTGTATGGGTAGGATGTGCTCATTAGCCTTCTGGCAGTCATCCTAGGAGAAGGACAACTCTGATTCCAAACCCGGGCAGATGGAGCTCGTTTAGCCCTGGAAGACCTTCCACCTAAGAGAAGGACACTCTAATAAAACCTCCATCCTAAGGACTTGGCTGCCAGCGTCCAAGCTTGCTAGGCCCTGGCAGATGAACCTTAGGACTAAAGGGTGGGTCCAGCTCTGCGCATGCTGTGTCTCACCTAAAAAAAATCCGTAGTGCAGGCTCGAGGGTGCTATCCGCTATCCTCTTTTTATCAGCGCGCTTGGCGTTGATGAGGAGTGTGTGTGTAGCCCTCCCTGGATCTTCGTTCGCGAAGCCTAGCCATACATACACTTACTATCAGGAGAGCAAACAGTCCAGATAACAACAATGAACAGCAAATGACTTTACACTTGACTTCCAAGCTGTACCTTAAAAACACAAGCTCCTCCCTGTGCCTCAAGTATTAAGTTTGGCGTTTGCTATGTAAGTTTACTCTAAGGCAGATATTGTCAGTTGTTACTATATCTGTCATCTGAATTAGAAGGCCTTGTTTGTATTTATGAAAGCAATTTTGTTTGGTTGTGGCCTGCCAGGCTCTACCGCAGAGCCTCGGGCCCGTTCCCGTACCCTTGTCCCCCCGCCCCAGCATGGAGCGGGATTGCCCGCCACCGCGGGGCAGGCGCTCCAGGCTGGAGCGGACACCGAGGCCCGCGGCCGCCCCGTGCCGAGGCCTGAGGCCGCGTCGTCCCTCCCTGGCCCCACTGCCCTCCCCGCCCCGCCGCCGGCCCTCTCGGACCCCGTGTTACCGGCCGCCGCGCGCCCCAAGGAGGCCGCCATATCACCGCCCCGCCGCTCGCACCGAGCCTGACTTCAGACAGGCGGGGCCTGGTCACGAGAGAGCGGCCGCCCCCACGTTCTCACCCCGTCCCCGGCGGGGACGCGCCGTCCCACGGCCGCTTGGGGCTGGAGCCCTTCGGCGCGGTAATAGCCCGGACTTGTGTTTGTAGCACCGGCGCCCCTTGAGCGTCACACCGAGGGGCTGGCAAGCCGTCGCTGGGGCGGGTGGATGCAGCCAGCGTGCGGGACACGGAGCGGCCGCGTTGGAGCTGAAGTCTGCTTCTGACCGGGGAGGCAGATGTGCCCCAAGCCTCAACCGTGCCGCTGGCTGCAGTCTCGACCCGGGCAGTGCTGGGTACTGTGTTTGTTTGAAAGTGCAAAAGAGGCCAGCTACAGCAAAGGACATCTCTAGACAGAGGTTTTCTGACTAAAGCATTGTGCAAAAGAGACTCGCGACAAGGAGCAGGATGTCTTCTAGTCCTGTGTTCCTGTTGTGTCAGGGGCATAGGACATAGCGAGTTGGTGTGATACATCCTATATACAGCTTCTGTCATTTCCAATCTGATAATAATATGAATAATTTAAAATGAGGATGAAAATCGGTGATCGAGTATTTAAAAGTCTCAGTATGTGACACTTTCAGTTTCCAACCCAGGTTGTGAAGTATCAGAAATGTTTATGATGTTCAGAGAAGCACAGGTACAGGTCATACTCCTGCCCCTGCTGGCTGGGCCCTGCTCCGCACAATGGACTTTTGAGGGTGCCAAGTGCCAATGAGAAGATGCCCAGAACTTGCATGGCAGGACTTTGGTTTATGTGCGCTGAAAAGACTCATTTTCCTTCTGGTAGGAAGGAAACATGAAAGCAGTGGAGGCAATAATAAGAACAAAGAGAGGTTGGTCAGAGTTTTAGATCCAGGTGCTGAACAGCTGTGGGTAGCTGGGAAGGGCAGCAGACAAGGTGCGTGCAGCCGGGGGACAGCCTCTGCTAATGCATTTTGCAGCACTGAGGAGGAAGGGATAGGTGGGTCTAGTGCATAATTTGACTTAATAAGATAAACTTTAGGGAAACTGTATGATGTTAAGTTACAGAACAGATGAACACTGGAGAGTGCTCGCTGATCAGGTAGGCCTGTGACTGCATGCCTGGTAGCTTGGGGACAGCAGATAACGTTGGGCATTTTGCTCACAGAATCAGCTGTGTGTTTCCAAAATAGCCCTTGTATCTGGGTCAGAGAGACAAAAGTGCGAAGTTAAGATGACTGTAGCTTTACTATATTTAGACCCGGTTTTTTGCTGCTGATGAACATCCCAATCTAGAGTAATACCACGTTCTTCCAAGGGGTGGAAACAGTAGCCACCAGTACATGACTCTGCAATAACCCCTTTACAGTTCAGTGCGGACGCGAGCAGGCCGAGCTAAAGAAGCGGTTGTGGCAGGACTAAACGAGGCGATTCCGTGACAAAAGCACGGGCTGGGAGGCAGAAATGCTTCTGGGTCGGAGGCGGGGCCGGGGCGGCTGCCGCCGCTGTGGGTGGAGAACCGTGCGAGACGGAACTCCTGCGTACGGAACCGGAGTGCCGGCCGTGGGAGCCGCCCGGATCGCTCAGCACGCTGCCTCAAGGGGGTGGGGTCAGGCTGGTGCACGCGCCGCGGACGGCGGAAGATGGCGGCTGTGAAGGGGCTGGAGACCTGCTTGCGGGTGGCGGGTGCCGCCGCGGCGCGCCCGGAGCGCTTCCTCAGGTACTGCGGGCTTCCCGGCAGCTGTGCAGCCGCATCCTGCTTGTGTGTGTGTGTACGCGTAGCGCTGCGCGGTTCGGGCGCGATCGGCGCTGTGGGAGGGAGACCTCGTGGCAGCCGGCCGGCAGCCCTCGGGCAGCCGTCGTGCCGCAGAGCTCGCCTGAAGAGCGCTGTGAACAGCGTCCGCAGCTGCCTGGGGCTGCTGCAGTGTCTTACTCCTTTCTGCGCTTTCGGGAATTGGAAACGGAGGGTTCTGTTCCGGATATGTTGAACTGCTTTGCTCTTACTCTGTTTGACTGTGTTGAAGCATTGCTAACTGTAGAGAAAAAACTTGGAGCAGACTTCCCAAATATAAAAGTAAGGCAGTGGAGGAAGGCGATTACTTTTTGGAGCCAAGGGTCTGTGTGTTGGATGTTTGAGGTATTCAGTGCTGTATTGTTTACTTACTCAAAACGGCTGGAGTGCTTAAATTTGATCAAGGTATAATAAGATGGAAGGGTGGAATATTCTGTCCACCTGCTACTTCATACACAAAGTGTAATGAAGCTGAAAGGATTAAAGATTATAAAGTCTTTATTTCTAGGATTGTTTAGCAGCAGTACTCCAAGATGTGTGAAAAAGCAACAACAGCAATTGTTGAAAGGTGCTATCCTTTAGCAGAGAAATGCCGAAGCAGATTCAAAAAGAGCTGCAGTGTAATCGTGTGATTGAGTTCATAGAAGGTGTAAAATGAATGAAAGCTAATAAATTCTGCAAAAGAGAAAAAGTTGATATTAACTGTTGTGCTTCTTAAAGCTCTCAATTTTTTTGTTCTACATTTAGTGTGCAAGATGGACTGGCTGCTGACTTTAGAGCATTAACAAAGACTCTCTATGATTTGAATAAATCTCTGGGAAATAATAAGGTTCGTGGGGGCCCTCTGAAAGAGTTGGTGATAGAAAATTTTGATGAAGAACAAATTTGGCAACAGCTAGAGCTCCAGAACAACACAGTTATTGATTTCTTCAAGAAGTCCATTGCAAGGGATGCCAACGATGAAGATCTTTCCCTTTTCTCAGACCAGGAAGAGGATGGCTCTGATGCAGAGACTGGCAGTGACCAGGAATTGGAAGACAACATAGTGGAAGCAGAAACAGAACAGAAGAATGTTTATACAAAAGATAAAACTAAAGCTAAAGAAAAGCAAAGTAAACAAAGAGAAAGCACAATGCAGAAATACAGTGATGAGGATTCTGATATTGACTTTGATATTGATGCACTGGAGCAACAAACTAAAACAGCCAAAGAAACCACCCTGAAAAAAAAAGGAAGAAAATCTGTAGTGGATGACAGGTTTTTCAAGCTGGCTGAGATGGAAGCTTTCTTAGAACATGCAGAAAAGGAAAACAGGGAGGAGGAGGAGGAGGAGGAAGAGATTGATTATTTTGAAGACATTATGTCAGATGATGGGGAAGAAGAGTCTGAAGAAGCTAAAGTCAGAGTAAGAATATCAGTACATTTTCTGATCTCTCTTTTCCTTTAAATCAAGATCTGATATCCATTGGAGTGACTATAAATTGTTATGCTCTGAGTAGAAACTACCAAGTTAAATTTGATTAGATGACTGATGATTACTTCTGATGCTTCACTTTAACAGTGTATTTTACATTAACTGGTAACAGTGTCCTAGTGTAGAACATACCATGCTGCTATTCCCCTCGCTCTTTAGAACAGCCTTTAGTTTTTGTATTAATAAATGATGAGATAGTATTTCATAAGAAATAAAACAATTACGGAATTGTAAAATAGGCTATTCTCCAGGTGCTAAAGACTTTAAAAGACAGGATGCCTTTAGACTTCTGTCAGTCTTAACAGTTCTGATTTCTTTTCTGTTTGTTTGTTCATTTGTTTGTTGGGGCTTTCTTCCCTTCTTAGCCAAGTAAGAGTTCTAGAGACTTGACGTACAAAGACTTCTTTGATCCGGTCGATGATAATGATGATTTAGTAGCTAATGATGTTGAAGATGATCAGGAAGAGGAAGCTGACAGTGCTATTGAAGAACAGAATGAAGAAAGCATGTCTGAGTAAGTATGTACATCACTTGCAGTGAAAATGCCCTTGTAATGTTAACGCTGAAGTGAAGTAGAAAATGATTTGTGAATTCCAGGCTAACTTTGGTCGTGGTTTGCCATTGTTACCTGTTGAATATTCATGATTTACATTGTGACCTTATTTAAAAGGAGTTTATTTACTTATCCTTTGAATCTTACCTCTTGGTATTTACTTGAATAAATCATTTAATAGCTGTAACTTCAGTTTTCCAAAGTTATTTTTACTATGTGGAAGTATCCCTAGTGTCCCTTGCCTTTAGGTTTCAGTGAAAGCCTTTTGTATTTCTTAAGTGTGGGTTAATTTTAACAGGGAAACATCTAATGGCTGAAATACCTCCATGTAAAAAATTACAGAGGCCTTTCAACCTTTCTATTAACTTTCCTTGTTACAGGATTGAGGATATGAATGAAATGATGGAGAATATGAGAAGTAAAGAAGCTTCTAAAAAAGTTACTTTTAGTTTGCCAGATGACAGTGAAACAGAAGATATTGCTGATATGCAATTGGAGAAGGACATTGATCCCAGTAAAATAAAGTCATCCTTTGAGAAGAGACAGGAAAAGGTATTTTTTTTTGTATTTTGCTAATACTATGAAACAGTGGCCAGTTTTAGAAATATTTTTTAATGATTATGTAATTTGTTCAGAATCTGGCAAATATGAAGATGCTGTTTACGAATTAAGAAAAGTGGCTTATCTATGTCAGCTATGTATGCAATCATATATTCCCACATCTTTATGTAAGAAGGAGTTAGAAGTACCTAAAATAACTGTTTCTTGCCTTGAAGTTTACTTGTGAGCTCAGTGTTTTAAACTTCTTAGGAAATTGTGTCTTTCAGATGAGCAAAAAAATAAAAAGTTTAGAAGAAGAGTTGTTAGAAGAGAAACCTTGGCAGCTTAAAGGAGAAGTGACTGGACAAAAACGACCGGAAAACAGCCTTTTGGAGGAAACAGTACTTTTTGACCATGCAGTCCGAATGGGTAAGTAGTGAGAGACAGCTTTCCTGGAAGTGTGTTGCATACCATGCTGGATTTTCTTCTCTTTGGCCTTGCTGAAAATACCTGTGCCTCAGAACCAGGGTATCAAAACACTTACATTAAACTTCTTGTTGAGCTTTTGAGGTTGTGCGTTTTCGTGGTGGAAACTACAGGAAACTATAATCTTTTTTGTTCATTTTTAACTTAACTGAAAGTTCATGAATTCAGTGGTGAATTTTAGTCATTTACAAGCTTTATGTAATAGGGTTAGTCTCTTCAAGATAGAAGAAAACATTTACCTTCAGTTATTGCATTTTTATGAAGTCTTGTGTTGTTTATTCTTCATAGAAGAAAAAGTATTTCTTGCTGGAGAAATACTAATCTTAAGATTATTTTCTTTCTCCTTTCAGCACCTGTGATCACAGAAGAAACTACTTTTCAGCTTGAAGATATCATTAAACAGAGAATATTGGATGAGGTTAATATTATATTACTTGTTCCTCCCTATTTTGTTCATAGACTTGATTCACAGGGCACATTCCAGGAATGAGTTTGAAGTCCTTAAAATGTTAGGTGTAGAGTTACCTTAATTTATTTCTGCAATTAGTTGTTTTATTCTTTTGCCTTGATGAATGTGTCTTTAGATTTCTAAGGAGCTCTAGTTTTTACATGCCTGCTTTGCTAGATTCTGATGCGCTTCAAAACGATGAGAGTTTGCAGCTAAAATTATAAAGAGTTTATTTGGAATAATGCCAGCCTGTAAATGATGTTTATAACTGTAACTCTCTGAGCATTGTGAATATCAGTTGTTTAGTTAATTTTTCTTAATAGTCCCTGATAGAAGATGTGTATCCTGTGGCTTGTTGAGGCTTACTGGTAGTTGAATAAAAAAATTGGTACATATGGGGAAGAGTATTTAAGTACTTAAGAAAATTACACATTTATTATTTGTTATACAACTTTTGCCCTGATCCACTAAAAGTAAGCACAAAAGCTAGAGCTAGAAGTCTTTTTTTTTTTTCTTCAAATGAAAGTGTGAAATTTGTTGTTTGTAAGCCACATCCATAAATTAGTTAATGTGTCAGGTAAGCAATATCAAAAATGTTCTAAATTAGCTGTAGTACCTGATATTTGATGTAGTTGCATTTAGTCATTAATTTATTGCTTTCTCAGGCATGGGATGATGTAGTACCAAAAGAAAAACCAAAAGAGGAGGCTTTTGAATACAAAAAACGTATCACTTTGGATCATGAGAAGAGTAAACTGAGTCTCGCTGAGATCTATGAGCAAGAATACATGAAACTTCACCAGGTAATATAAGCAATGCCTTTCCTTTTGGTTTAAAGTTCACACCTCATAATCTTACATGTTCATTTTGTACACTGCTAATTTCTTTCACCTTTGTGGAAGTACTTAAGTCTTTCTTTGAGTCTTCACCAGTGAAATGGCTCTGCATTGTTTATTGTGTTATTACCAGTCTTGGTAAATTAGAATAGTTTCATGAGTAGTGTTGCACTAACATTGCTTTATTAATGCAGCAAAAGACTGAAGAGGAGGAAAATCCTGAACACAAAGAAATTCAGGAAATGATGGATTCACTGTTCCTGAAGCTGGATGCACTTTGTAACTTCCACTTCACACCCAAACCAGTAAGTACATGAATTTCATAAAGTTGGGGCTTTTTTCCCTGGTTTTGAAACTGGATACTTTAAAATATATTTGGGAAATGGAAAGTAAACATTGAGTATTACAGATCTTTCTGTTATTTCATATGAAATGTGCTATCATTGCCTCTAAACAAAACCAGTTATTTAGTATCTTCAGTTAGCTGTAAGCTGCTTTGAGATGGTGTGCTGAGTCCTGAATATGTTTCCTTATTTCTAGCCTGTGCCAGAAGTTAAAATAGTTTCAAACCTGCCAGCTATAAGTATGGAAGAAGTAGCACCAGTTGCTGTCAGTGATGCTGCTCTCTTAGCACCAGAGGAGATCAAGGTAAATAGGAATAAAAATCACCTTAGGATCTGTTTTGTTGATAGAAGGGTGTACTGGCTGTCTGATCAGTGGGAGAATTCTGCCCCCTGCCACCCTGGGGTTCCTCACCTTGTGGACCATCTTGCCTAGCATTTAAGTGTTGGTTGTTGGTGATGTGGGTTCAGGGGTTGCTTTTGGGGGTGGTGGAGAGGGGCAGCCAGAAGGGAGGACAAAGAGTTCATTTAATTTAGCTAAACTAGGCCATAATATTATGCTTTGGTTTTGTTCTTGGCTATTATGTGATGAATTCTTTTCCCAACATGTGTATGGATATTTGCAAGGGGAAAGCTAAATGACTACTAGTGGAGAAGAGCAGTTAACATGGCTTCAATCAGTTGTACAAATCTCACTTACTGCCAGTTCTCGGCCTTTGCCTTAATGCACCATTTCCCTGAGCTAGCTAAACACTTGAAATAATGGAAACACTAAGACATATTTGAGTACTGTGAAGGGAGTCTTTTGCTTGCTTATGGATCTAGAGATCTTTTTCTCTTTAGGAAAAGAACAAAGCTGGTGATGTAAAAACAGATGCAGAGAAGACTCCTACAGACAAAAAACGAGAACGAAGAAAGAAAAAGCTTCGTAAACGTATGAAGTTAAGAGAAAAAGAGAAACGTCAAAAGCTTCTTGAAAAGATGAAACCGGAACAAGGCAGGCTACTTAGTAAAAAAGCTGCTGTAGCAAAAGTAAAAAGGCTTGCAAAAGAAGGCAAAGCATCTCTGCTCAAGGTAAGGCTTTCTTAAGTAGTCTTGTATAACTTGGAGCTTCCCAGCTAAAGAATATTAAAATCCCAAGGATAGAAAACTTTTAGCTGGAGAAAGGAAAGGGAACTTTACCACAAATAATAATCACAGAGTATGACATTTGTTTCCCTCCTGTCCCTCTTAGCACAACTACATCTCCTAATCTTTCAACAGCCCTTCAAAAGCTCTTGTGCACAGGTAGTATATCTGCTTACCACCCAAGTGCTTCATTTATGTGTGAACAAATATAAAAGGTAAATGTAGCTGCTGAGAAGAAAGATGTAGGAAGAAGACATGGAAAGGGCTGATGTGTACTTTTTTTTCCCTCCCCTTACTATCTCCTGTATTCTTTTGAGCTACAGTTTTGGAAGGCCTGTTGTAATCTGTTCTTTTAACTGTCTTAAGCAAAGTCGTGTTGAATGCCTTTTTAGTCCTTTCTAAGCTTTAAGTAACTTAAGCTGTTTCAAAATGGAATATTGCTATTTAACATTCTACTTCTTATTGTGGAGCCTTCTCTATAATCTCATCAGATTGATGTTGTTTTGCATGCTATAAACAGTGAACTTGTGTACTACCTAAGATGCCTTATAAATTCAATTTTAAAAATCTCTGAAATTTTTAGGTATTAGAAACTAATAGGAAAAATAACTGGATTACTTGTAAAACATTTGTGTTTATCTTTTCCAAAGAAGACCAGAACACAAAATACAGATATGTAATTGTAGCTCATGATATATCAGGATCTATTCTTGATGCCTATGCTAATTAGAGAGAGAATGTACTCTTTATTTTTTTTAATTCACTTTTTAATTTATTTTTAGATAGCAGGAGTGGTATGAGAATGCAGTGAAAAATATCCTTTGAAAATCAATGATCAGATCTTTCTTAGAGTCAAATACCATTGCGTGCAAGTAACTAGTAAGTTATTCTCTGT
Organism: Bucco capensis; assembly: GCA_013396975.1. Taxonomy (NCBI): domain Eukaryota; kingdom Metazoa; phylum Chordata; class Aves; order Piciformes; family Bucconidae; genus Bucco; species Bucco capensis. Next base: position 841,897 of record VWZO01016436.1, on the reverse strand, counting down.
ACATTTCTTGGTTATAACAAATATTTTCTCCGTTGACAGGATGAAGGTAAAGACAAGGTCTTGAAATCATCCCAGGCCTTCTTCTCTCAACTACAAGATCAAGTAAAAATGCAAATCAAAGATGCTAACAAATCAAAGAAGAAACAGAAGCAGCAGAAAACACTCTCTGTTCATAAACTGAAACTGTAATTTACTTTTTCTATATATGTTGCATCTTGTATATATTAAAGTGTTTCTACATGAACTTTGCATTTGAATAGGTTTCATTCTGTGTTGATCTTTAAAATGTTTGGTGAACTTCTAAGGTGATTTAAAGACACTTTTCTTTAGGTTTTATTTTGTGCCACAGAACTTTGTTTTTGGCTTTTTATCTCAAAAAGACAGATTCTTCCTAGGGATGGATACATAAACCCGTAGAATACTTGATATTTGTGCTTTGACTGTACAGTCTTTAATCTGTAGTCTGTAGGTTTTGTACCTGCTGCTCTGCTAGTACCTGTGTGCATTGGAGGAGTACCTGCATCTACTGCAGAACCAGCCTGCCACAATAGACTGGAAGGGGTCTCAAATCATGATTACCAAACAGGGAGGACAGCGCAGCTCTTTGAGCCGGCACTAGCTCCCCTCAGGTTCCCCTTTCTCCAGGGAGCTCAGAGCTGGTTTCCACCCTTCGTTCTGAAAAGAGGGCAAGACGTTCTCACGCCTGCCCGGGGCCGCCACCGCTGGTTGCCTTTCTCTGGCCTGGCATCGGGGGCGGGGCCCGCTGCCGCCGGAGCCCTGGGCCCGCCTTCCGGGGCGGCCTGTGCGTGTGCACGGTGCTCCGGTCCCCGCGAGCTGTTCCCTCACGGCTGCGGGCCGGTCGGCTGCGGCGCCGATGCGTGCGGCGGGAGGTATGGGCCGCGGGCCCGGGCGAGGGCAGGCGGCGGCCGATTGACGGGCTCCCGGCGCGGGGAGGGATAGCGGTGTCAGGCGGTAGCAGAAATGGGCTCAGATAGGCGAGGAGCCTCCATCCACGTCGGGAAACCGCCGAGAGTGCGCGGCAGGCCCTTTGTAGCTTCCCTGGCCCTCCGCTGTGCGGAGCGGCCTGGCCTGCTCGGGAAAGGCCCGGGAGAGTTGCGCATATCCTCGGCGCGTTCGGAGTAGCCGCCGCAGTGATCGGATGTGCTGCGGCACACGCTGCCTGGGCTCCGTGAGAGCGAGTTCCACAAAAGAGCGTGCCTAGCAAGCAAGGGAGTGACAGCAGTTAGGGGACTTGCCTGTATCCTTACACTGAATTTTTTTCTCAAGCTTTCATTTACATCAGCAAGGGACCGTGGCATTGAAATAGTCGAAGTGCATAGTGGTATTTCCATTTTTCAAAAGCCAGCAGCAGTGCTCAGCTTGGCAGCCACGGGCTGCTTGCTTGGTAAAGGGGCAGTTGCATTGTAGCAGTTAAGGACTGCTTAACTTGTCTGCTTTTAAGGGGTTTAGTTTTTATTTCTCCACTGTTACATTTGGTACCTTAGAAGATCTTTCATTCAATACCTTTTTTTTCTTCTTCCTTTAAAGGCATGTCAGAGGCTTACAGATGGAAAATGAAAAGCCAAGAACAGTTTTGGGGTTTGTTGGGTTGGTTTTTTTTTGTTACAGCACAAGGAAATATGGCCTGAGTGAAGTTACCTGTGCGATGTAAATGTTTTTGTAATGGCAGAAGGTAGGCCTTCAGAAATCAAAAGATCTCGACTAAGTTTGTCACTCACTAAAAATAAGAAAAAAAAAGGAACAACAAAAAAAGTGGAAGGTAAAGAAACACCATCTATACCTTCAGCATCCTCCTCTATTACTTCCTTTTTTAACAATGGTGCTTCTGCCAAAGTTACCTGTCCCATATGTGGGCAAATGGTGCCAAGGTACAGCATAAATGAGCACATGGATGAGGTTTGTCAGAGAAACTATGGTAAGATTAGTGTTACTGATTCAAGACTCAACTCTTTTAGTAATGAGACTCCCCCAGCTTCAAATCTGAACAATAATTCCAGCTCATATTTTTCAAAAAAACCCTTAAATCTAGAAACAAGTCCTTCCAAATGCAGTTTATTGAGAACAGAAGGGACTGCAGCACAGCAGATTAGTCCTTACTTTAGCAATAATAGTTCAGTCTGCAGTGTTACCAATGAACCACAGGCTCAAACAGTTAAAATAGTCTCTTTGGGAAGCTTGTCATCTAAACTCTCCAGAAGACGTTGTATCCAGGGAGGAAAACAGATCGTCTATAAAGAGATCAACTCTTCACCTCCAGCTGTTCACAATATGTGCAAAAGTGCTACAGCACAGGATGATGATGAGATTTATGCTGGGAATAGTTCTCAGAAAGAAAATCAGCTTGCTCAGAGAGAGCACCAGGAAGAAAATTTTTCAAAGAAGGAACTTGAATTTCAAGAAGAAATAAAAAACTGTAGTGGAGAAAACCTTGTGGATACTGTTCAGGTATCGTCACCAGCTGAGAACATTAATGGCAAAAGGTTACCAATTGGTACAAGGAGCACCAAAGCAGAAAGTAAGACTGAAAGTGTGATACTTGGTCCTGATAAATTTGAAGCACATCAAGCCATTTACACTTCAGCAGAGCTGACCAGTAGTTTGGAAGTCAAGACTCAGCCTCACACTCAGGTTATTCCTTCTACTGAGAGAGAAGTGAACTGTGGTACACAAAATTCCTTTAGCAAGGGTGATGTACAGGTACTTCCTGTGGAAGTTCATGAAGACTTTAAGGATGAATTTAATCATGGTTTGTCAGAAACTCTGGAAGAAATAGAATTTCAGAATGCCATTGGGGACATTTTAGACAAAATAAGCGAGGCTGTCTCTGTGCCCAGCTCTCCTAGGCACCCATATTACCTCCGGAATTTTTTAGTGGTGCTGCAAGCAGTCTTGGAGAATGAAGATGATGTCAGACTCTTTGATGACCAAGATATGAACATTATATCCAAGTTCTGCAAATTATCAGGTATCTTCTTAAAAATATATTTTCACAGTATATCTTGTAGAAAGAACTGCTGTATAATTTTATATGAAGAGCGCTATACCAACGGGCAGTTTAATGTGATAAATTCCTTAAGGGAAAAAGCTTTTTTTTCTCAGGAGTGGCTTTGTGTTGGTAGACTTTCCTAATGTTGCTTTAGGAGTAAATAAACAGCAAAGACTTGTAAGAAATAAGGAGACAATGATTATGTATATTTCTGTTTTGGGGTTTTTTTTTAGACTTTTAAGTCAATATGCTGCTGTGTTTAAACATGTTTCCAAGGAAGGAAACTTGAAGTACAGAAAGAGTAGCAGTTAACACCAAGCTTTTGATGATTAATGGATATGGGGATTTTGCAAAATGGGATTCTGAAGAGGCCTGTGCTGGATACATAGACCTTGAAAAGTGTGAATCCATTGTTATCCCTATGATTATTATCCAGTGTTTAGAATGCTAGTTACTGATTAACACTCTTTTTTTTGTAGGCTCCTTAGTACTTTTAACTCTCATTAGTTTCAGTGGGAGCCAGAATGTTGGAGATTTAAGCCCTCTATATTAAGACAAGATTCAGTCATGTTGTCTGAATTCCCTACTCCTATACACTGCCCAAAGAAGACAACCGGAGTGGATCCAGTGCCAGTTCTGCAGTCAGCTGTGCTACACTGGTGGCAGGTCTGTAGCAACAAGGCAGGTGCAAGGTAAAGCCAAGTTAGTAAGGTGTCTAGGTGAGCACTGGTACACCACAAGAGAGCTTAGGCAAGAGCAGAGGCCACCAGCCTGAGCTTAAGTACAGCTCTCAAGCAAATGAGGGGAGGCCCTGAGAAAGCCTGGCACAGCTCTTCCCAGCTGCCTGGTCCAGCTTACACAGCAGCACCGTATCAGAGCTGACCTTCAACACAAGCAGCCAAACCTGGGGTAGCTGAGATGGGGTTGCAGAGCCTATTGCTGCACTCAGGGCCATAAGAATACTGTAATAGTTAACTTTCTCAACCTAAATGTGTACACAGTGAAATCTTGGAGCTTGATAATGCCTTGTTTGTGTAGTGATAGTTAAAATGGGAATATATAAAGGAAGAATGGAATATAAGTAACAAAATTCTTGCTATTTGCTGAGGTGAGCAGTAGATGTGGAATAAACTTACAGTTAGGTCATTAGTGGAGGCTTTGGCTACTTCAACAAATATTGAAAGAGACATTCAGGATACAGCTTCCTTATTACCACACTCCCTTCTCTGGATGCGTACAGCACTGATCAGTTAAATAAAGGAAGTGCTGTTTGTCTTTCAGTGCTGTGATTTCAGTATTCCCCTCTCACAGCAGTTCAGAATACAGAAAGAACTATCGCAAAGTGGTGATGGTAAATGCATGTCTGCGCTGACTGCTAGCGTGACAAATAGGAGTCTGCCTTTTCAGGGTAGAAAAACCACAGTGATTCAGCTATGAGAAGTGATTGGAGAGCCTAAAGTCAATAGGTAATGAATTCTAGACAAGTGATGAGTGGATGTCTTTACCTTCAAGAAAACTTAGACATAAAACTTTAAAAGTTTAGGTAGATGGGCTATCTGTTCCACATTAGAAGTTTCTACCCAAGCAAGTGTTGGCTTTCATTTATAAAACCCCCACAGAGGTGCTTAATAAAGTTGCTTTAACATAGGTATGCTCCAGTATTTAATTGTTTTCTGCTAGAATGACTACCATTCTTCAGTTACTTACCTCTGATGCTTATTATGATAGCAGTGATATCTATGTAGTAACAATAGCTAGACTCTTTTTGGCTAAGAGATAATAAGCTGTTTTGTTGAATTTCAGCATTGTTAGTATTTTTAAAATGTGTGATACTTTAAAATAGCACTTCCCTGATAAAAATCAAATCAATAGGAGTCTTTTTCCCTTGTTTTCAGTAGATATATTAATATAACTAAGCTTATGTTTGGAAAAACAAGAATCCAAAGACTACTACACAGAGAGGAGTTCTGTCAGGCTACAGCTTTTGTTCCCCAATATCAAATAGCTGGTTATTGAGTGAATGTTAAAGCAAAAAGACCTATCTAATGTTGAGATATGCAGAGTTTGAAAAATGACATTGTTTTTACTAGAAAAAAAATTATTTCTTAAAGGACAAGCATGTCCAAAATGCATTTTAGCAATATTCCTTACCTACAAAATGTAAAGATTCTAATGAGCGAGAATTACTTGGAAAGGTGAGTTCCCAAGCTGCTTGGCATATTTAAAATGTGTTTTAGAGGATACCTGCATTGAAGCCATTTTTCTAGGTAAGGTAGTGTTTATACATAGTACTATGTTGTAGAATTTAATTTTATTTTTATCTTTCCCTGCTTTAAATAAAATTTCCAGTTGCTGGGCAGAAGTTATATGTGAGACTTTTTCAACGTAAGCTGAACTGGTTAAAGGTGAACAAACTAGAATATGGAGAGATAAGTATGGATTTGTCACCAATAATTGAAGAACTGGCTGAAGCCAGATTTCTGCAAACAGGTATGCAGCCTTAATAAATGTTAAAAGCATTACAGATAAAATCTGCAATTATGTCATGTTAGAGTTTAATGCACTACATGTGTGTCTGTGCCTTGAGAATTAGGGGAGGAGGATAAAGTATTCAGGTAGGTGAGTTGTGTTGTGTTACATTATAATAAAAGTAGTTAGAACAAATTAGGTGATAGGGAGAGCTAAATGAATTTCAGATGCAGTGATAGGCCTTACTTGTCCTCACCAGCCTCATCTCAGAGCCTGACTTGGGCAGCCTCTGTACACCAGTCCAGGAGCTCTGCTTCATCTTCTTCAGTACTGCTCTGAGCTGTCTTGCAGGAACCCTGTCCCTGGCTTTGTCCTTCCCTTGCTGGCTGGACCTCAAACCAATGTTGCAGGTGTTTCTTTCCAGTCTTGGCTGTGCTAATGTCCTGTGGATGGGTCTCAGATGTAAATTGTAGTCTTGTCTCTACTTTTATGTCCAACTCATGTCTTAGCTCGACCCTGGACCAGGTCATGCCTTTTCAGGGGCTGCCAGTGGACTCTGCTAGCAGGACTTTTGCTCTGCCCACTTTGTTCATTTACAGTGTGACAGCGCCAGGGTTGCTGAGGAAACTCCCAGTGCTCTGGTCATTGGTGACTCCTGGTTCATTCCCTGTTGTTGAGCAGCTCTGCTCTTGCTGCATCCTGGCAGTGCTTTTTTTTTTCCATTGGGCAAAGTTTTAATTTTCAGGAAGACAAGTTTTTCTGAACAGCTTTTATTTGGAAGTTGCAAAGGGATTTTCTTCTGATTATTCCATTCCTTCAAACTGGACCTGTGAAGTCTATGAATTCAAAGATGAACTAGCTAGCATAAATAATACATTCAAAGAGTCTTAAATCTTTAGATTAGTACTGGGTTATATGAGTGAACTATACTTTGAGCTGTTGCCTGTGTATGCATTATGTATGTGTATGCAGTATGCATTATGTATAGCATATAATGAATATATGTGGATTATTTTACTTTTAGAATCTGAACTGGAAGACCTGTGTGAAGGGTTGGATTTGCTTTCAGCTCCTGAGCTAAAATCACTGGCAAAGATCTTTCACTTGTCAAACCCAAATGGTCAGAAACAGCAGCTTGTGGATGATTTTCTGAGGTTGGCAAAACAACGTTCAGTCTTCAGCAAGAGTCAGGCTGGTATTGGGACAGTGATTTTAAAAAGGTAACTGTTTCTAGTTAAAATTTGCAGGTGAAAGTAAGTTATGCTTCAAAGGACTCATAGACACCTTTTGAGGAGAGGAATGCATTTAGTAGCTGAGTAAAAATCATAANTCTTCATAGGGGAAGTTCTCCAGTCCTTTAATCATCTTTGTGGCCCTCCTCTGGACTAAAAAAAACAAAAGGGCAGTGTTAAATACTGATTTACAGTGGGTCAAGCAGAAGGGTAAATATTAGTTTGTTTTTTTTTAAACTATTGTCATGATTTTCAGCTGTGGGCATGATTATCTCCACAGTTACTCAATTATACAGACAAATGTTTCTAAATTATTTAAAGGAAAATCAGGGCAGAAGAGACATAGGGAAAATCATTGCTTATTAAAGCATCTGTCTGATGGTAGTTTGCTGGGTGAGCTCTTTTAGTAAAATTAGAAGGGATCAATGCCCTCTTTTTGGTGTGTGTGATTGACTTTATACTTTAGCACAGAGTCTCCTTTTCAGCAATATTTTTCAAGGGAAAAAATACATTGTTTGCTTGACAATATGTTCCTTCTTTCCTGTGTATTTTTTCACTGTGGTTATCACAGCGGTGTATATCAGAAGCCCTAGACTTCCAGGTCTTCTGCGGTCCAGATTCAGATTTAAGGTGTCATTCTGCCCTATTAGGAGTGATTGTAGCATTACCATTCTTGGTGTTCAGGGCTGGCTCTCTAGCTAGAATATCCACAAAAAGTCTAGGAATATGAACTAAAGAAATAGCCAGGGTATAGGTGCTAGGGTACAAGTCAGTTCTGGAGTTTATAAGCTTTCTTATGCAGTTACCTCTTTTAGCAACTGGTACCAAAAGTAACTGAATAATAATGCATATAAACAAAGGTTGCTTGTCTAGCAGTTAGCTGGTCTAGGAGGCTGGAGACCTAGGGTCTGAACTCAGTAATTGACTCTTTTCTGTGCAAAATGCAGGTTGTATAGAAAGCTGACAGGTATCAATATGTACTGCATTTACTTCAATAATGTAATTTGTCTCTCCTGGGGTATTCTTAAACTTTTTATTAGTTAATGCATTTCTGTGGCTTTTCACTAGAAATTACATGCACTATGTAGTTTCTCAAGCTCCTTCTTTCAAGGAAAATCAAGTTTACACATCAATTGACTTGTAAACAACATTTTTCTCATACCTCAGTATATTTCACAGAATCACAGAATGTTAGGGGTTGGAAGGGACCTAGAAAGATCATCTAGTCCAACCCCTCTGCCAGAGCAGGATCACCTAGACCAG
>VWZO01016436.1:793846-833771 GCA_013396975.1 Bucco capensis | reverse complement strand
CTGAGGTCTCCTCTCAGTCTCCTCTTGTCCAGGCTGAAGAGACCCAGCTCTCTCAGCCTGTCCTCCTAGGGCAGATGCTCCACTCCTTTCATGATCTTGCTGGCCCTATGCTGGATTCTCTTCAGCAGCTCCCCATCCTTCTTGAGCTGGGGGGCCCAGAACTGGACACAGGATTCCAGGTGAGGCTTCACCAGGGCAGAGTAGAGGGGGAGAATAACCTCTCTGGATCTGCTGGCCATGCTCCTCTTAATGCATCCTAGGATGCCATTGGCCCTCTTGGTCGCAAGGGCACATTGCTGCCTCATGGGCATCCTCCTATCCACCAGGACTCCTTTTTCCCCAGGGCTGTTCTCCAGTAGATCAGTTCCTAGCCTGTACTGATCCATGGCGTTGTTATATTTGAATTTTTATAAATGATGATAAAAAACCATTTCTTATAATGATTTTATTTGTCCTTCTAGGGTGAAAGACGTGGCTGGAAAATGTGTCAGGGTCTGTAAGGGCCCTCGGGCTGTCTTCTCTCGAATTCTGCTGCTCTTTTCACTGTCTGAGTCAATGGAGGATGAAGAAGCTGGCAGTGCTGGTCAGGGCCAGCTCTGCACAGTGCTGATGGTAAACATGGGCCGTATGGTATTCCCCAGTTACACTGTCAACAGGAAAACACAGGTCTTCCAGGACAGAGAGGATCTCATCAGGTAGGGGGAGCTTTGGCAGTTCAGAGATCTGTTTGTTTCTAGAGAAGCTCTCCTGCAGTAGTTGTGTAAGCACATTCATCATGCAGAACTTTAGATGTAAATAGGTAGAAAGGCACTTTTGCAGTGATTTTAAATGCATTTTGGTATCCAGGTAGGACGTGTAGTTCACAATGGCTTGCACTTTGAACCAGAATAGCATATTTATTTGCTTCGTGATCATCTACTAATGAAAATTGTTTCTTCATTTGCTGTGGTGATTATTAGAATAGACTCAGAACAAAACAAAAGATGCAGTCTCAGGTTTGTAAGTTATTTTAAACATAATGTACACTGCTAGTGTAAACTCTGCTGATCCTACAAAATATTAGCTTCATGATTCAGTGTCTTTGGAGACTGGAAGGGAGATTTTAAGATGTTTTATGGAGGAATTTATTTGTTTTTAACTATAAATGCTTTTAGAGCCTAATACAGTTATTATGGTTTTTTTTCCCTTAGGTATGCAACTGCTGCTCATCTGTCAAATGATATAGCAACTGCAATGGTAAATGGGAACTGGGAAGAAGCTAATCATCTATATATGTGTGCTAAAGAAAACTGGAGCAAACTGAAAAATCACCCCTCTTTAAGGTAGAAAAATGAAAACTAGCCAGTGCTCATATGAAACTATTAAGTGTATTATCTTACTTCTGGTACTTCTTATTTTGAGAGAGACTTATGGACTAGTGATATTATTTAAGCCTGATAAATTTAAAAGCTTTATTTTTCTTGAAAGCTTTGAACTTCTTGTTTCTGCATTTAACTTTTAAGTGATTATATGAAAAGGGCTTTTTTTGTAAAACCATAGGAATTAATTGATAGGCATTGGTAAAGCACTAAAACATTTCTGTTCTGTGTGCCAGTGCAGGAGAACAAGAGCCTTATTTTTCCATTGTCATAGGTTTGGTTTTTTTTAATGGCTTTTAGACAAATAGCAATAAGCAGATTTTAAAATTTACTGTGAACAAAAGAATGTTGCACATGCTACAGGAAAACATAGTGGGTTATTCATCTCTTCAGACTTCCAAGTGGGTATCATTCAGGAAATGTTACTAAAGATCTGAAATAACATGTATTGGCTTTTAATTGTCCCTCATCAGTTTTTCTTTCAATTATTTTGTTTTCAGGCTTAATGATACCCTGAAGTTAAAGCCTTGTGTTTGCCATTATATTCATTTGCATGGCAATTGATTTAAAATAATATTCATAGAGGATCATTTGAAGGACTGTTCCATTTGTCACTGAAGACAGTGGAAAAACTCATTTTGATTTCAATAAGACATTCAGAGACTTTGTCTTGAAACATAGTGGTGCTTACTCAAAAGATGTTAGTCTTTTATGGCAGGAAATGCCTCTTCTAGCCTTTTTGGTTTGTTCATCTGTGTTCCTAAAGTTAACTTTCTCACTTATGAGAACAAGTTGGCAGTAACAAAACACAATAAATTATAAATTAATAATGTTTTAATCTGATGTAAAAGTTATTAACTAATAATTCCACTGCAGTTGAAACAAAAATATGCTTTGTATGTGCAGCTTGCACCTGCTACCTCAGCTGAAATATTTTCTTACTGTTGGGTTCTTCCCTTTGCATCTGGGATACTCATTTCAGTTCACTTTTGATATATAAGGCATTTAATTGTTGTGAATACTTTAGGTGTAAGTATTCTTAGTAAGAGAATTTTAAGAATTTAAATTGCCATCAAGTTGATTTGAGCTGCTCTTATCTTTCAGCTATCACAGAGTTTTACCTGAGTATCTCAGACATTTCACAGTTGGCTGGGTGTATACAAGAATCCTTTCTCAAGGTGTTGAAATTTTGCAGAGACTTCACATGTATAAGGTAAAGGGGTGAAGTGAACAGGAGTACCTACCTCTTTAATGTAGCATTGTACATTATTGTAGCAATGTACAGCAATTTCTATTACTGATGTAGCTGAAGAATGGTGATAATGTTTGCCAGAACTTGCTACAGTTCTCTTAACAGGTTACTTTTAAGGAAAAAGAGCAAAGCAGACTATTAAAGCATATAATAGAATAGTCTGGTTTGCTTTAACCAGACTATTCTGAAAAAGACTTTGCCTCTGCAAAAAGGCAACAAGTAATATTCAGTTCTTTTTCATACATAGTAAAGAATACAGAAAGGACAAAATTATGTATTTTTGGCAGCTAACCTTTGAGTTTGCATAAAAGTGTTTCTTATTTTAGAGTTTTTAAAAGGTACACATATGCTTCTGAATACATTAGGTGCTAGAGTAAAGATAGGGTTTGAATTGTGCAGAGACCAAGTTTTATAGTACCCAGTGATTAGTAGGGAAAGTGACCAGCTAATTATATAATGAAACTTCAACTTGGTTTTGTATCTCAATTAATAAAGCTCTATTATGTTGCTGCAGGAAGCGGTGCAGGAGCTGCAGTCTCTTCTGTCTCAGGCTGTGTATTGTACTGACAGCAGAGGGCGCTGGTGGGATCGCCTAGCTCTGAATTTACATCAGCACTTGAAAAACCCCAAGAAGGTATCTTCACAACTGCAGGCTGTAAAGCTGGGAACACTGCAGCCATTGCCTGAAAATGTGTTTTAAAAATATTTCATATGAGAAGAAAAGCAGAGTAGGCTGTCCTAAAAATACAGATATTGGTAGGAATCCCAAGGTCAGGCAACCAGTTTCTCCTAAGTAATAGAATATTGAGTGTACCCTCATCCTGGGTTGACTTGCTTTCTTCTGTTGCATAGGAGAACACTGTTTGGTGTGCAGGATTGTGTGGAGTTGTCCGGCAGCAGGTTCCTTGCTATTCTTCCTTATAAATTTGCCTAATGTATGAGAAACAGAAATTTCTTAGAGTAAACACTTCTGCTTCTGAACCTGAGTCATGATAAGACCATATCTAAAATGAAAAAAACAAGCATGATCAGAAGGAGGTTTTTAATGTTTTTGTGATGTTTTCAAATACAAAATTAAGTCCTGGACTAACTGTTGCCAGTGGGGAGAACCTTGTCTTCTGTATCTGGACCAGTTTTGGTGTGGGGTTTCTACTGTAAGGGGTCAAGCAGTACATCTAACAGTGCATATAAACTATTTCCATAGTCCTACAGGAGAAACCAGAACTGACTATTCTTAGACTAGTAGACAATAGCATTAATGGTTTTAGATATAGCATCTGTTACAGACTACATTCACATTTTTGTGTTCCTTAATTCCGTTGGTCTTTTGGGCTTAGTAAGAAAAGACAGATGAGCATAGGTCTTTCTAACTGGTTGCTTGCTGCCTTGCTCTTTGCTAGGCCATTGCCTGCATTAGAAAAGGGCTGGCAGACCCCTTTGTGCGGACTGGGCATCGGCTCGCGCTCTACCAGCGAGCCCTGCGAATCAGAGACTCGCCGAGCTGCAAGCAGTTCAGATCCTTGTTTCATGATCTGCCAGTCATAGCTGTGGAGGATGTGACACATGTAAGTGAAGTTGCTGGGGGTTTCTGAGAAATAACAACTCAGGAAATCTTTTTCTCCTGACAAGAAAAAATAATCTGGGAGACAGTTGTTACATACTTGTGCTGCAGAAAAAGGAATACAAATGTGTTTCTAATCCAAAAGGCTCTTGTAAAGAAGTATTTCACATATTACATAATTGGTCACCTGTACAGTGGTTTAATTTATATTCCTTTACTGAATAGAATTTACCTGCACCACATTCAAAACCTTACTGTCTGAGGAGTCTAATCATATCAGTGCATTACCTCTGGTCAGGCACAGTCTGAAAATCACTTGTGGTCTCCTGTGGCCCCTGGTGCGATAACTGTGCCGACAGCAGAGGGAGCATTAAACTCATTGCCCACGGGAAAGTGTGGGGAGTGATACCCATGTTCCTAGAATCCTTGTATGGGTAGGATGAGCTCATTAGCCTTCTGGCAGTCATCCTAGGAGAAGGACAACTCTGATTCCAAACCCGGGCAGATGGAGCTCGTTTAGCCCTGGAAGGCCTTCCACCTAAGAGAAGGACACTCTAATAAAACCTACGTCCTAAGGACTTTGCTGCCAGCGTCCAAGCTTGCTAGGCCCTGGCAGATGAACCTTAGGACTAAAGGGTGGGTCCAGCTCTGCGCATGCTGTGTCTCACCTAAAAAAAATCCCTAGCTCAGGCTCGAGGGTGCTATCTGCTATCCTCTTTTTATCAGCGCGCTTGGAAAAGGCGCTGAGGAGGAGTGTGTGTGGAGCCCTCCCTGGATCTTCATTCGCGAAGCCTGGGCATACATACATTACCTCTGGTGTCTTCAGGCCAAGCATTCTGCATGTAAGAAAAAGTAATATAACCCTAGTATGTTGTCAGTGTTAGATTAATGGCTTAGAAAATGCAAGGATTTTTAGTAACCTTTGGGAGTTATGCACTCTAAGTATGTGCTAGTCATATATGCAATGTATTCTTTCTTCCTGGTCTTGCATATAGAAAGACTGCATTCCAATATGCCCAGCATTTTTGCTAGACTTTTTTTTCCTGAAAAATTTGCCACTTTATAAAATCTAAACAGAATGATTTCAGGAAATGGCAGGTTAAAATTTATTCACTTATTTTTGGTAACAAGTCTAGTTTTGGTTTTAAAAAACCTGAAAAGGAACAATGTGTGTTTCTTATTAAGAAAGATTCAAATACCTAGGCTAAAGCTTTTTCAATATGATGCCAGAAAGTAACTAGTTCTCTTTAATATGTTCAGGTTACAATCAAAGGAAAGATGTGTCCACAGACAGGAATGGGAAAATCTGTATTTCTAATGGAGGATATTGGTGATGAAGAAGGAGGCGAAGACTTCAGTATATCCACAGTCATGTGCTCGGTTGAAGAGCTGGCATTAACTCATTACAGGCACAATGGTTTTGATCAGGGTAACAGTTAACTTTTTTTCTTTTTTTGTACAGTAAAATAACAGTGGGAGTGAAGAACCAATTTCTTAAGCAGTTCAGTTAACAGACCAGTTTTAGCAGATTTCATTAGAATAGTTTTGAGTCTAATTCTATTTGCTTCCCCAACTGCTCTAATATATAATTTCTTTACCAAAATGGTCTAATAGATATTTTCCACCTGCTTCCTGGCCTTTAATTCTTTGCTGCCTTCATATACCTAAGGTGCTTTTGAAAAGTATTAGGAATTCCATAGAAAATCACTGACTTTGCCCTTTTATCCGTGAAAAGCTACTTTATTTGTTATGGGTAAAATGCTAGCAGCATCATTTAAGGGCATGTCATCAAGGAAAGGTAAACTGCCACTGGTTTTTGGTATTATATGAACATGGAAACTGTGTATCATTACAAGACACTTAGCAACTTCTTTTTAAAAGGCTTGATATGCATATATCTATATACACTTCTGTGTATATAAACATAGACATAGATCTATACACACGTGTATGTGTGTGTGTGTATACATATTATACATCTATTAAAAAAAAACAAACCAAAACAAAGCCAACTCTTCTGGGCTGATATAAAGATAATTTAGTAAGTGATAGGGATGAGAAAAAGCAGAAACATGATGCAAAAGCAGTAACTCACCACCAGCAGACCAATGCTCAAACAATATTACAAATGTGGTAAATATACATTAGTAACAAAAATGGAACAAAATATACATTAGTAACAAAAATGCGCACGTATACATATATGTATGTGTATATATGTATCTAAATAGATAATGTGCTATATATGCAAATGTTTTGTGCTAATGTAACATTAGATTTGTAATATTTGAGCATTGGTCTGCTGGTGGTGAGCATTGCCTTTGCAGCATATATGTGTATACACATACTTAAAGGTGTATGTTTACAGGTAAGTGTGTGTAGTAAAAAAAAAGTGTATTAAAAACTTGTTAAAATGAGAACAGTAAACCTTATTTGTGATAGGGTACAGTAATGTAATCCTGTGCTGTAAATGAAGGCCACTCGCCTGGTAATAGAAAGCATTAGGAACTTGTGTAAGTAATAAAGAGCATTTACAGCTTGATGCTATCGTGTTAGTATGTACTGCTGCATAGAAACCTGAACACAGCATGTCTCAGGTTTGGTACCTCTTCAACTGAGATTGCTGTAGAAATTAACAGTTCCATTTTTATGAAATTTTGCCCTTTAGGTATTCATGGGGAAGGCTCAACATTTATGACACTGTATGGTCTTCTGATGTGGGATATCATTTTCATGGATGACATACCCGATGTTTTCAGAAACTCCTACCAGGTAGTCTTGGAAGGCTTTCTCCTTTTAATAGCTTTACCCATTGCTCTAGACTGTGTCAATGTGGCTATGTTCAAGTTAAATCAACTTGGTAATTGAATGACTTTGTAATTGACATAAGAAAAATAGGAAGTAGGATACTGTCACTTTTGGAATCACTGCTTTGCTGACAGCTCCTCAGAGCTTTATTTACCTTTTTCTACAGACATTCCCCCTGGATTTATACACTGACAGCTTCTATGAGAATAGGAAGGATGTCATTGAGGCCAGACTCCAGCAGCTTCACACAGCTTCTTCACAGACACTGACGAAGTTGATTGCTGACACCTGGACTACTCAGGAGGGAAAAGCAGCAGCTCTGGTTAGCTGGGGGCGCTTTACTTCCCTCCAGCAGGTTCAGGTAAGTAACTGTAATCCAGAATAGGCACTCAGAGTTGGCTTGCCATTGAATCATATATGGCTGTCTGTACTGAGGCACTGAGCCAAGCCTGCTGGTGAGTGGTGGGAGGGAGGAACTGACTGAGGACTTCTGCACAATTCTTCCTAATCTAAGGGCTGGTACGCTTCTCTGATATGGTCACTGCTCCTGCAACAGTAGTTGGGAAGATGCTGTAGATAACATCTACTTTTAATGGTTTGTTAGGGATTTTTTTGTTGCACATGACTAAAAAGACTGAGCTGGGCTATGGAATAGTCTTGTGAGTTGAGAAATGGCAGAAGGGGAAATTAAAAAAAAAAGCTAACCAACTACTCCCCTGTCTGTTCCAGAGCCTTGTCTCTTGCCTTGGAGGAATGTTTCTGAGCAGTGTTTTTCGGCGCCTTTCCAAAGATCTACGCCACTGCAGAGGGGGACTGCCTGACCTGGTGGTGTGGTGTTCTCACACTGAGCACTTTAAGGTATTCTGGGAGATCATGGAGTTACTCAGCATCAGCTGAGCTTACCCTTAGGTAGAAAAACTTAAAGCTGTCAAGCTGTACAAACTCTTTTACTGGTGTGGTGGAGTTCAACCTGCTGCTCATCTGCCCAGCAGCTATGGCAAGTCACCAGAGATAGTTTAGCTGCCATTTCATCACATTTTGCTGTAGCTTTAATGGGTATTAATGAGAAGCAGCAAGAGGTGGCTGGGGATTGTTGCAGAATAGGGCTTCAATTAAAATTACTGTAAAGCAACTGTTAGCAATCAGTCATACACGTTCTGACTGGTGTTAGAAAGGGGTGATGATGTCGGCACAAACTAAAACTTGAGTATATGAGACTACAACAACTCTGTCTCTGCTATGAAAAAAATTGAGTAAAAAAAACCTATGGTTAGTGTCTTGCATGGCATAGGTACTGGAAGATTACTGGACATCTCTCAGTTGCTGTAGAAACTTGTAATGCATTTATAAAACAGAGCTGAGTAGTAGAAACGAGTTCTCTAGTACCTGAGTAAGTTGCTGTCAGTATCAGCTGGACCATGTGGGGCTGCAGATGATGGGAGTTTTGAGTGTGTGTGTGTTCATTCATCAGTGCCTCTGTCTGTGTTCTGGTGGGTATTTATTAGCTAAAACTTCCTCCTTGTACAGCTTGGAACATGGGTTAATGATTTAGCACCAACTGGGCCTTCTGTTATGCTAAAATCTGTATTATTTTTGTTGGAAATAACAGCCATAAAAGAATACTTTTATTAGTCTGTGGGAGCTAATGATCTTTCAGTTCCTGCACAGGCACACTACTAATCATGACCATTTCTTTGCAGCTGGTGGAAGTGAAAGGCCCCAATGATCGCCTGTCCCCCAAGCAGATAATCTGGCTGAGTGAACTGAAGAAGCTGGGTGCCACAGTTGAAGTTTGTCATGTGCAAGCCATTGGAGGCAAGAGTAGATGCGTCAGTTAATAGAGGTCTGGATCTTGTGGGTAACGTGGTTGTTTTTAAAGGAACTAGCATGACACTACTGGCTACTGCTTATTAAAAGTAGTTTCTCCTAAAGTTCTGGCTACTTGGAACATTAGTTATTTTTAGCACAAAACATTCTACAAAGTAGTTTGAGAAGACTGTCAATATGATTTACTGTATGTCACTGTGTTCAGAACCACCAAGCCTTCAGCTTCTGTACGTAATTCACAGCTTACACTATGCAATGTTAGCTAGAGGGCTTGCCCAGTAAAGAGAAACAGCTGTAATCACACTGGTAGTAATGGAGACCATCCTCTACAATAAAGAGTGGTGCATCAAGTCCTGATCATTTCCACATTGCCTGTGTAGCCTGAGTTCATTATGTTGTGCAAGTTTCATGCCTGTCCCCATTTTGCCTTATGTATTTCAGTTACAGCTGATCAATGATGCTGTTTTAATGTACTGCTGTGTACAAAAGGATAATTCATTTAACAGCTCCTTTTGGTGTGAATATCTGTGTTAACTATATAAAGTAGAACTATTTCTGGTAGTAGACAGGAGTTGTTCAGTGCCAAGATCACTGCACTCATTTGTAGTGTGGCATTCATTATAGGTAGGTTTGCCCCACATAAATGAATGTGTTTTCACATTCAGAAATAAGTAATTCAATTGAAATGGAACCAAAAGGATGAGTTCTCTTTTACATCACCAAAATCCTGTGGGTTTGTCTCAATTTTAACACATACCCAGTATCTTTTCTCTGGATTCTTCCTTCTCATACCAAAAATTCTGCTTAGCATGTGAACAGCACACACTAGAATAGAATGTAGCGAGAAATTAAGCTCACTTGCACATCTTTTTTGTTAATCATCTTTCTACAGCACAGTGTCCCTGCTTTCTTGGGAAAAAAGCAAACACCCACCCCCAACTATTTTTTTGTTAGAGGAAGTGAAAGAAAACCACCTGAAGTTCACTGTGGAAAGGTATGAAATTTTATTTAGTCCAATTTACTTCACATTCACAACTCAGCATCAGGATTTTATTATAAGCTTCCTGGCACTGCTACTTTACTCAATAAATCATTATCAGGCACAAAGGTTTTAGTTTCAGATGAAATAGTGAACTCTAAACCATCACAGCAACAGCACTAGAAACCTACTGCCTAGAGCAATTTGAGGTACAGATTTCTGTCTCTTATGTTAGAAGCAAATTTAAGATTTCATCCTTGGCTTAAACATACGTTAGAAAGTTTTTTGGTTTTCATGTCTTTCACTCTGCGAGTAAGCCCAAAACTTTTCCTCACTTGCTACATTTTCATTAAAAATAGAAGGCAGTTAATATCCAAGTGGTATTGCAGGCAGATGCAGGCCTGGCTATCGACAGACACACAAACACACACTTCTCAATGCACTTCTGGAATGAAAAGGAATTTCTTTTGATACATGGCAGTCAATGGTGAATGAAGTTGTACTACCATGATCACTAGTCTACAGTAAGCTCTACCTCGTAGTAATTAATGACACTGCAGGTACACTTTCACCCTACCAACCAGCCCTTCCTATTTCCCCCTGCAGGCTTTACAGTGTAGTACAACAGCCAGCAACAGTCACAATAGTGCACGTTTTCTAGAAACAGACAAAAAAAAAAGAGATAAGCTTCGTGGTAGCTTTTCTACTTTTGCAACACCAAAATGGCATTAACAGTATTCTGTTTTAACTGGGGTACAGAAATTAAAAGTTGAAAATGTGTACATATATATTTATACATACACACGCACACACATATATACACACTTGTATGTCAGTATTCTGTACACAGAAGCTAAAGATATGTACTCATATCCCAAAATTGCTTTTGAAAGTTATTGAAGATGCTCAGAGCAGTCCCTACTGACTTTTGATAAGGCAACTGTGCAGAGTGGAGAGTACTGCAAAATGAACAGTTAGTACCTGTCTTTCAGAAGTAAATTTAAAAAAAATTAAGCTGTTTAACTTAAGAGGAAGACCCAGCATATACAGGCACACACGCACGCATGCACACACACACAGAGCAGTTGTTCAGAGTCCTCAGAAGCACAAGGAAGCAGAACCTTGGCTTGTTTCCAGGGCAAGGTGGCTAGCTCTCCCTTCTCCCTGTAGGAGGTGCCCCCAGCTCTCCTCCCCCATGCAGCCTCTGCTTGTCCAACTCCCCTTTTTGAACTGGGTGAAATTTGTTTTCGAGTCTGTTTGGCAGACAGATACTTAGACAGGTTTTGTTTATTATAAAGGCATATTATTTTTAACACCCTCCCATGCTATATATATATATAAAATACAAAGACCATCTGCAGCATCTGTACATATCTTAGAACTGAAATGTAAAAATGTCAGAAATCTCCTTATAAAAAACAATCCTGTTTAAATATAGTACCCATTTTTTCCCCCCAAGGGGTACTAGCCTTTTTGTTTGTTTTTTTTTTTGTTCCACCAGCTGCCCAGGTGGAATACTTTATTTACACAGTTTTGGTACCTTTAAACCAAAAAAGTTTACTTTAAAGGAAGGGGAAAAAAAAGCGATACCATAGTTTTAACTGTAATTTCAAAAAGAAAGAAAAAAAATCGGTACCAAAAGACACTAAGCACACAGGTTGAGGTCTTTCATGTCAAGTATTAGGCCAGGGAAAGCAGTAAGCTAACGAAAAAATAAAAAACAAATCACAAAAGCAAACTGCTACAACCATTTGAATAATGAATTGAACAAGTTAGATGACTGCTCCAGCAAGCTTGTAAATAAGCACAACTAGTTTGTGGACCATGTAACATGCTCAGACCATCTTGCAGCATAAGTAGGCAATTGAGGTGAATGCACGTTTTTTCCTCACAAACAGTTGCCCAGAACCAATCTGGCTTTATGTCGTATCATGCAGTTGCCTGGCTGCATGCAGACACACATGTGAACACACAAACACACACACTCTCTCTCTCAGCTTCTTTGCATAAAAACAGGGGTTTGGCTAGTTAAAAAAGAAAGTCTAATCCCTCCCCGCTCTCCAACCGCCTCCCCATTAGTTCACCTGCACAATGAATCTGCCCACTTATTCCCACCAAACCAAACACAATGTGAGAGAAAGCAGCATACCCTGTGCCCCCTGCTGCTTTGTAGGTTGGGTCATTTTTAGCCTGGGGAAAAGCAGGTCCTGTATGCACTGGACTTTTCTTCCACTTTTAAGGCCACTCCAGATGCATGTTCTCTAAAATAAATACTTAAGCAATCTTAGTCATCCAAAACCCATGCTGGATTTAGCCTGTGCTGAAGACCAGTTTGGTTTTACAAACAAATGAAGAGCTCCAAATCCTATCCCTCCTCACCTTTTTAACTGCAAGTTTACTGTGTATTATCACACAGCTTCCTGCCCCCCACCCCAGCCCTGGTAACTGAGAATAGCTTTTAGTCTATCATCTAAGGCCTTCAGTGCCTTAACTTGTGAGTCAACACCCGAGTAGAGGCTCAGAGTTGATTCAGCAGCATTTGTGTTTTGCACAGAACTCAGTTAATCTCAAACACAGCCTTGCTTTGAACATAGTCAACAGAAGCCTTAACCTCTGAGGGTGACTCATCGCTACTCCTCCCCCTTTCCAGTACACTTTACTCTCTTGCTTTTCTCCCTAGGAAATGAGGATTTTTCTGGCACAGCATCCAGGGGAGAGGTATCATTTTAAAAGTTTTAGAGCAAAGAGGAGGCCTCTGCATTAAACCGAGGGAGGCTGTTGGATTTAATTCCCTCAAGCAGTGCTTGTCCATTGCACAGTCCACAGGGACATGCATGTATGTAAAAAGAAGGCATCATCAACCACTCTTCTTCCAGCATCTGCTTACTAGTGACAACAGCACTAGCACCCCTCGTGGATTTGGCCACTTTGAGAGTGTCCTCATTTCTGGAGCTTCATCCTGAAGCAAGAGGGGGAAGGGATCAGGATCAGGATCCATGCAGGGATATAATGCTAAGTATTTGAGGTGCTTACATAAAATAGTGAGAGGCTCATGAGACATACAAACTAGCTCAACCTTAAAGAGGAAAAACCTGCTGTTTCTTGAGCTGCCTCCTGTTATTTCCAGAAATGGGGAGTGGGAGGCAGGGAATGGAGCAAGAACCTACCATAACAACATACTGTAAAAGGCTGGGGGGCAGGAGGGTCAGCTGCATTAATCTTGCTACTGTTTCCTCCCAATTAAAGGCACTTCTAAAGCTACTACAATACCATATCAACAGTAAATGTTTTAAGGTTAACAGTGCATTGTCCTGAAGTTGATTCCTATAGTCTAAAGTCAAGCTCATGACAAAAAGCACAAATCTGACTAATTGTTAATGAATACATTTTGGGGAGAGAGAAAAGGGAAAGCCTTTCCTGCCTCCCAGGATACACACTACACATTAACACAGATGTAGGGTGATCAAGTCACAGAACATTAGTATGTCTGTATATATGCATGTAAGTATTCCTCCTGAACATGTGATCTGACACAATAGTTTGTTCCCAGATTCCAGCTGCTGGTCTGTATCCACTGTCCCTAACTGCTCTGATCTGCCAAGTTGTTCTGACACAAGTCTCTTCAGTCAGTATCTGGGAAAAAAAAGATATTTCAAGGAGAACCCTCATTAATGACCACACCATGCCTTTCAATTAGCAAATGAAATGCTCCTTCACATATGAGCCAAACCACAAAAATACAGAAGGAATTAGGGCTCAGAAGCCCTAGCAGATGAAAACTTCTGAAGACAAAATTGTGCGATTTGAAGCATGACTCGCTTTGCTTTTAAATATTTGTGCAAAACTTAGGTAACATTTGTATATAAAAATTATTACAGCTTTCAATGCTGCCTTTAGCAGTGTTAACTTAGAAAAGACAAAATGATATGCTGTGTTCTCTACAGACCTTTACACCATCACATCATCTCTCAGTCTTCATTTGCAAGCGTCTCAGTGGATAGCCAGATTTTGGCACCACTTAAGAATTTGCTTAAAGGTGTTCCCAGAATGCTCCGTCTGCATAGGTTCCCCACAGGAGAAAATGGGAATGAGGAGGAGAGAAAGTCTGGCGTCCCAGAGGTGTCATTTGAACTATTTGCTCTGAAGTACATCCTACTTTGATCCAGGTCTGAGCAGTTGCCTTGCAAAGAGGAGTTGCTTTTGTACTGCCGAAGGTTCCGGTTTAACATGTCTACTTCATCTGCCAGCAAAGAAACTTTATGGAAAGCAGTGATGAAGCCACCATGGTTAATCTGGGCTTCAGGAACCCAGCGGAAGTAGCAGAGTTTCCACAGTTTTATTTGTGTTCCCGAGATATGGGGAAGAATTACACCGTGCAAATCAACAGGCTTTGCAAACCAGTCTCTGAAGTACTCCTCCATACTGTTGTTAGTCTGACTCTCTGTTTGCTGTAAAAAGTCTGGTTTCAGTTTTAGTATCAGAGAGTTTCTTCTTGGAAGGAACTCCTGCTCACTGATGATTCCATTTTTTAATGCTGGGGGGGCACCTCGCAATGTGGAGCTGTAGTTTTTCTGCAGAAAATAAATACTGGTAATTTTCCAGTTCTATGCTCATTTGAATAGCAGATTTCCCTGAGCTGCTAGGATGCATCATTCAGAGAAATAATGTGAGTTTTAAACAGTTCTGAGCTTGTGAATCATTACTGCAGGACCCACAGGGCAGACAGTGGGCCACCTGTGGCCTTTAAAAGGAAATACATATTTTTTTCTAGACTTTCTTAAACAACAAATGATTTAATTAATGAGTATTCACTGAAAAAAAACCTGACAACCCTGGGGAAACAAAGTAGCATGTCATCATTCTTCCATAGGTGAAATAATGAACATGTTGGCAGTCAGCTCAGCCATATCAGAAAGTGTCCTGGAACACTAGGCTCAACAATTTACAACTCTACTCCTATAGAAAATAATTTCTTTAGGCTGGGAAGCTAAGAGAATGAATGCTCCTATTGCTACACTGCGAGTATAAACCACCATGTAACTGTAAATTGTTAAACATTAACACCTCCTGGTTAAGCACAGAAACAGCTCATTCACAGACATCACTAGAGTTACCTTTGAGCGTTTAAAAGTTTTCACTGCTCCGTTTTGGACACATGGTGCACTCTTTCCAATATACAAAGGGTTGTGAAAGAGCAGGCGATCCCTGCTTGTGAACTGAAGAGACCAGTCCCAAACACAAGGAAATCTGAGGCCTTTCTCATCACCCAGCTGAATATTTTTGCTTATTGCAAATTCCTGCAAGAAATCAACATTCAGGCATATTAAAAAGAAAATCAAAGAAAGTAAGTTTATTCACAAATCCTAATTATAAACCAGTGTGTAACTATTGGGCAAAGAAGAGCAGGGATATAATTTGGAGGTGACTGCAGATCAAAGCAATAGAGCAGCAAGACAGTCTGCTGCTGGAGAAAACAGCTGTACCCTGTTTCTCATTTGAGCAGTGCAGAGGCAGGACTAATGCTTCATTAGCAAAAATTACTTTTCAATGATATTAAATAGTTTGTTTACTCTGAAAGCCTCCAAACTCTTATTTTGAGAATACACTAATGGTCCTTCAATGCTTTTCCACTTTGTAAGGCAGCTACCTACAACTTTAAAGGAAACATATTTAACAAAATAACTTTTTACTTTTATCAGCACAAAATAGCTTCTACACACAGTTCTGATAAGCTCCAGTTCTCAAAAACAAATTTCAGTGTTCAGTTTTCTAAGCACGTTCCTTGTGCATTGCTATTTGAACTTTACACAGTCTCCTCCAATTTTTCCAGCTCTTTAAACAATTATGTCAAGAGATCTGAAAGTTTGCCTGGAGTGTGAAATTCTATTTATTGCCTGTCATTCTGCTTTATCAGTTCCAGATACAAATCTGTTTCCTAGAGGAGTACAAATAACGATGTACAATAACAATACTACTCTAGAAAAAAAAACACAAAAGAAATTCAATAGGCTTTCTTCTTGAACAGCTATTACTGTCTATGCAAGGATCACCTGGAAGGACATTCTGATCATATTTGGCCAGGACGCTGACTATTTTGCCCTGAACAGAGTGTGACATTTTGCAAACCACAACAGAATACCACTGAGTTGCGATGCTGTTATTTCCAGCAGGGCATGCTGAAGGCTCTTGTTTGAACAGTAGGTGTAACAGTTCATACTCACAGTGCTTTCCTTTACTCGCTGATGAGGACAATTGAAAAGGAAAGTGCCAAACAAGGAGATCCGTGCACTGTCGTATAAGATGGTCAAGTACACTTCAGAAAACTCAAAGGCTGCTGGGTATTGTTCCAGTAGCTGCCACACACAGTCAAGAAACATCAAGAACAAAGGAGACTGGGAAAAGAAACAGAATTTTTAGATTTAACATCAGTCTTTCCCACATCATACCAATTTCTTTGCTGTTAAGTGTGTCATTAGAGTACTTAGCTATACCTCTGGTACGTTCCTCAACAGGGTAAACAGTTTGGGTTATTGTATTTTTTTATGATTTTATGGAACTGAAATATCCTGTATTCCTATTTAGCCACTCTGACAAGCATCTATGTCAACTGGCTTTCTCACTGTTACCTTTCCATAGCTTTCTCTTCTCTGTAAAAACCCTGATGTGACTTTGCATTCAAACAAATGGGGATGAAAAGAGATACCCTTGGTAAAACAAACCAACCCCCCTTTTATTTCAATTTAAAATGTGGGCTGGGCTAGCATTTGTAACAGTGGGACCTCTTCCTGTGTAACACTGAAGCAACACAAAAACCCAGAAACATCTGATCACAGCTAGTGTTCAAGTGATTAGTGAGGATAAAGAAAATGTATCTCTAACCTGGACAAAGTCATTTACTCTGGGAGATATGAAAGTATTAAAACATATTTTTACTTTTAGATTTCCATGTGAATAAATGATAACAACCAGATACTGTTATCACATACAAATACAATTCATTTTTACCTCTTTGTCAGATCTCTTCAAGTGGTTACACCTATCTAAAAACTGATATCCTGCCATCACCCATTCCTTCTGTATTAAGCTTTGAAATCCAACAATTGTTCGAAAATAGGGATCCAGCATGACTTGAATGAGAGAAGCAGCAAGACAGCTCAGGTCACGTCCCTCTTCCTCTGTGAATAACATACAGAATGTATGAAATATGGAAGGTATAGATGCACATATGCAGAATTAGACCTCAAAGAGCAAAAAGTGGCAACTAGGTCTAATGGTTTTCTTTGAAATTCTTTTAAAACATGCTTTTTCCTGCTGTAATTTTTCTCTTGTTTTTAACTGAGACTCCTACTACAGAAAAAGTTCCTACAGTATCCAGCACAACAATGCATTGATCAAGAACACAATAGCCATCCAAATATTTGGTATTTAAACCAAGATGTGCTGAGAAGAAGGGTGTTCTTGTTGCTGGAAATTTTCAACATATTTTCCACCCTGAAACAGTTTTTGGAAGGTCATTCTATGCATTATACCAGCTGAACAGGTCTTGGAAAGTTGACCCTGAAGTTTTGATTCTATCATATCATTATCAGAATAAAACCCACAAAGATTCAGAGTGAAATACTCTTTTGATGCTATGGACTATACTACAGTTCAGATACATAAAATGATTTTTATCCCTGAAAGTTTTTAAGACCAGACTAGATGGGGCTCTGAGCAACCTGATCTAGTGGGGAAGTGTCCCTGCTCATGGCAAGGGAGTTGGAACTAGATGACCTTTAAGGTCCCTTCCAACCCTGACAATTCTAGGATTCTATGATTTTGCTTTCTAGTTTCTCAAATGCCTAAAATAGAAGTGATGGGGTTTATGTATAAAGATTACCACTGATTTTATCTAAATATGTTTATCTACATTATATACCAATGCTAAGAATTACATCATGCTGCATGGTTGTATTACCTTGTAGAACTACAGAAACATGCTTACACTCCATCATATATACAAGCTCGGCAGAATGCTTAAGAAACGATCTAGACAGGAAAAGAAAATGATACAAGAGTTAATAAAACAGGTGCACACTCTAGGAAAAATAAATATTTGGGATGCCTGTATTTACCTAACCCATATATTAAAACAGAGAATCCTCCAACTGATTCACTGTTTATTTACACTGGTGGAAGTGGTTTACATCACATTTAAATCATTTTATTAATGGTACAAACCTAATATACTCTAACCAACGAGTGTTTTCCAGTGAGGACAGCCACTTCTCTTCAGTTTCTTCAAAAGGCTCTGCAACAAGGAAAGTAATTACACTGCAGAACAACTTCACATAACTACTCCTGTCTGCCAGATCTGTTAGAATTTTTTTCTGTTTCAGGAAAATAACTCCCATGAAAGGATAGTCTAGCATACCATTAACACACAGTTGTTTGAGTTTGATATGTGCAGCCTGGATTTCCTGGATGTTGGGGAGACACTTGTCCAGATCAGACTTGTAAACGTCGCTTCTCAGAGGATGGCTGCGAGTGATTGCATTACAAATCCTAAGCAAGAAAAAAGACTCACTCATTTTATCACTGGAGAGGAGAGAAACAGTCTTTCAAGAAACATGCCAGTCTTCAACTGCAAACAACTAAAACCACATGAAATGTGCACCTTATTTTTTCAAGGAAGTTTTCTAGTTTATATTCAGGAGATCTATTGCTCCTGCCACAAAGCCATTGATTCCAGTACTTTTGGTATTTGCTTGTTACAAACCAAAATAAATGGAAATGCTGGATCACTAGAACACCGCGTCTAGGAAATGAAAATCTGAGGCTGACTTAGGGTTAAACAGCTCTACACAATTTGTAATTTTCCACAATTTGTAGTAAGACTTAACCTATGCAAAATAAACAGAACACATATAAAGTTTATCATGCCAAGAAATCTGACAAGGTTTCAAATAAGACTCAAGAGCTCCAGTCTACCACACACAATGCAAGTGTTTGCACTACTACAGAAAGTCACCCTACAAAATTAAACCAAGGAAACAAAAAATACCAAGCTAGTAAAGTACTTATGCAAGGCTCTAAACGCCTTCATCTTTCATCAAGGGCAGTGAATGACAAATATTTCACAGAAATACCTTGTGCATTGTGGCACTCGGTCTACAGAACAGTATTTCCCAATGCCACAAATCAATTAAATAATTTTTACTGTGCCTTTGAAGCAGGTAAGAAAATATCCAAAGTTGTTTTACAGTAATATCAATAGAAAATGTTAAAACTGATCCTTCTATCAGTAAATTCTGTCATCTGAATGACTAGCCACCTGAAAACTAAACACCTCTTAAAATCTGAAAAAATTTTCAGTGTTCAAAACTGAAGTGGACCTTGAATAGAAGTTGTGCCAGAATTATATTCAGAGAACAGCTATGAAGCAGGTATCCTCACAATTACCAAATGCTGCTGCATGTTACACAGTCATCACTTGTGACTTATCCTATGCATCTGATTAAAAATAACATAACTAATCACTTACCTTTGATCAATTCTTCTTTGTTGCAATACATCTTTAATGTTAGCCATTCTTACAAGGGCACTCCCATTAGGGTGATTCCAGGACCATAACTAACATGGGGGAAAAAAACACAAAAGAAACCACAAAACAATGCAGGTTAGTGTTATTGCAAAGCAATTGTTTTCCTAATGCCCCACACAAAACCATTTTAATTGGCATACATAGCTTTGAAATTAATATTGTACAATGGCCAAGAACAGTAACAGAATAAAGACTACACTTACTGGCATTCGTCTCCCAATAAAAGAGTAGGAGTATAGCTTAAGGTCTTGATCTGCTAAGGAAGATGGAACCACAAAATATTCTGGAAGGCTTGAGGAAAAAAAAAATTACACAAAGGGTTACTTATTGTAACCAACTGCTGTCTGAGCAACTCTAATTATAATACATCAGCCCCTGAACCAGCAGTGCTAACTGGCTGTCCTGTATTTCTGCCTGATCTTACATACCATTAGCACAGCTCAGATTTATTTGTTCATGTTTCAGAGGGAAGTACAGAAGCATGACAGCAACAGATGCCAAAGTATGACATTTCCTTTAAAGACAACACTTGCAGGATCTTACAACTGAGGGCCTCTCCAGAGAGTAGCACACCGAAGAGGTGAAGCGCACAGTTAGGCAGGATGGAAGCTTTGGCAGAGGAGACAGCAAAAGACAGTATAATTGCTTTGTTTTCTTCTGCTTGTATTATAAGAGAAACTTACCAAGTAGATATCATGTAACCTTCATTGACTGAACAAACTCTCCACTCTGATGCACCTGTCCTTTTGATTTCTCTATCCCAATCAGAGTAAGTTTCAAACAAAGGTGTCTGCTGACCGCTGGCACTGCCGATGCTGCTACCACCACCTCCTGGGTCTATTCCATTCACCTTCTTTGCTAGGAAAAGAAAATTCATCAATGCTTATTTAAAAAAAAAAAAAAAGAGAAAAAGATTGAACTGTTCACCTTCCTAATTATAAGAGTCACTAGCATTAGGACTAATGTTACCTATTTCTGTATTACAAAAGATCAGTGATTTCATGACAACTTAGTGATAAATGCAGATGTAAACCTATTTTTTTCCTGTAATTTCAACAAGGAAGCAACCTAAAATTGGTATGTTGTGCAGCTTGATAGAAAGCAAGATGTACTAACACTGGGGAACAAATGTTATCTTCAGTCACAGGATTCATCTCTTCAACATGCTGAAGTAAGTGATGTTTCTCAAAACATGAACCCTTTACAGCCTAACCTTTAATTAGGTATCTCATGAGGAAAGTAAATTGAAAATGTTATCATTTCAATAGCTTTAAATGACTGCTGTATTAACAGCAAATAAACTTTGGCCACTGTTAAAATAGATATATATTTTTATATTTGTATCTGTTTACATCCACACAAAAAGATGGCCTACTGTTTCATGGCTAGGGCCCAAGAAGATTATACGGTCTGTTACCAATACTGAAGGATCTCCTTTGCTGGTCATTTTTAGGTCCCTAGAAGGCAATCAGCTGTGTCAAAGGAGACTACATTTTGTCTCTTGACACTTGGAAGTAAATTGTTAGATGAAAGTAAAATAAACTGAGACTCAATCCTACCACCTCCCCCATGAATCTCGTAGCTTTATCAAATAAAGTAGAATACAGTGTTATGGCTCTACTGTAATCTCAGTGATTGTGTAGTTTACACTTTCTGTATCTATCAACTTCACTCTTTCACTAATACTTGGACAACTTACATTTTTCAGAAGAAAACGGGCTAAAATCAGAACGAAGCAGTTGTTCAAAGACCGTATACAAAAAAAATTAATTTTACTGTTCAATAGCTAGATTTATCATTATCCAATAAAGCCTAGGAAAAGAAACTGATGTACATAGAGACCAGAACAATGCAGGCACTTTATGCTCCTCAAGAAGCACAAAGACAGTACTTCTATTTTACTGCAGCACGCAGAGATAGAGAGCCACAGAACACAGTGCTGGAATCGTAAAGAGCAAAGCCAGTGATCTATGACAAACATCAAGGTTCACAACAAGAAAAAAGCCTCAATCCAAACCAGAAGTATTTCAAACTCTTTTCTCCAGCAACTACAGCATAGCATAAAAACTATCTAATGGCAACATTCTGCTGCTCCAGAGGAACAGCATTTTTTACCCACCTTATGTAATTCTTCCACTAGGTATTTTTCCATACAGTAAATGGTGTTTTAAGGACAGAGTAAAAGCAACTTTGTGACAGACTAACATTTTGTTCAAACTCCACTTCAACGTTTTACTGTAATTTTATCTGTAAATTGGCATCCTCCCTAATACTTTGTATAAAGCTAAGGCACATGTACCTTAATAACTGCCCAAGTTTTATCAGGTAAAGAATTCTATGTGTAACTATGTGTGCAATATAATCAGATGCACACTTAACTCTTGTGCATGCACAAGGCAGTCATGTAGGCACTTGCATTAAAAACATGCTTTATTGTGCACATTTGAAGGCCTTAGCTCCTAATTCCACAATACTCAAATTGTGTAACAGACAGATCAGTGGTGTCTCATGCCAGCTGCTGAGTAAATGTTTCAGTACCACAGAACTTGCAGCAATGGCACTTTCTCTCTTTGGAGGCTTGTTATGGTAGAACTGATGCTTTTCAGCTGTGTATTGGCTGGGGAACACTAAGCAGTGACCTCACAGCATTACACTAGAAATCAAGTTCCAAAGGCATCTTTTTCAGGCTTACCTAACTGACAAGGTTCAGTTGGAGATTGGCCTTGAGCAGAGAGGGTGTGCTCCAACTCAGCAGGGGTGGTGGAGGTTTTGAGTGGTAAGAACTGCCTAGTAAGCCTCTAGGAAAGGAAGGTATGGAGTCCCAAGCTGCACAAATCCTCCTGCAATACCACCAGAAGAGAAACTTATTCCCAAAAGAAGGGCAGGTGAACAAGCCTGCCTGATGGGAGATGAACTAGGTACCTAGAGTACCAATATAGACATACAGTAGGAGGATTGAGGCATGAACTGAGAGATATGAGTATTCATGCTAATGTAAGTGCTGACATTGGTAGGTTTGTTTCAGACAGGAAAGACATTTCTTTTGATTTTTGTCATTAGTGCCTATCACAATGAGTAACTTGTAACCAGAAGTAAGAGGTTGTGTGCAGGACAAGCCAATTATTAGCCCTGGAGAAAGCCTCAAATTCTTTTTGCCACTGCTTCCAGACAGAAGTCTTACTAAAATTACATATTATGAAACAGGAAAAAAATACTTTCACTCTTACCTGGATTATGATACATTTCCCCAACATACTCAAATGCAAAGAGAAGCTGAAGATCTGTTGGCTGAGAATAATGAGCTATTGCAAGGCACACCTAGGAAAGAAATATTATGTCTATGAATGACAGTAGTAAAAATTTATTGCCCTTAATTATGACAGCATGAAATATGCAGAGCAAAAGTTAAAAATCAGTCTTCTGATATTTTATTTCCATATTTTCAGAAGAGTGAATTATAGTTAAATATATTCATTATTTGCCAAGAGACCACTACTGTAATCACAGTAGGTGAGTCCATGACCATCTGTCAAGACTGATAACTGATAAGGGGGGGGACTAAGTTTCAGTGAGACTGCAACAGGCATCCCTAAACATGATTCTTTGTATCAAGAGAGTCAAGCAGGGACTCAGAGCTAATCTCCTGTGCCTGCCCACCTGTATATAGAAGGAGAACAGAGAAAGAAAAGATCACAACACACAGGTGGTGAGTACAGTACAGCAAAACCTCATTTGTAATTGGTCTTTTGACAATTTTTTTTTCCATTTTAAATAAAGAATATTTATCAACATAGCATAAGAATCACCAAAAAAGGTGCTAGCACTCTGTTCCTGACAGTGGCCAGCAAATGATGCTTAGGAAAGAGGGTAAAGACACAGAAAGCATATAAGTGAGCTTTTACCAGAATATTTTTCAACAGTTCACAACTTGGGGAATTCCTGAACTAAAAGCTGGTATCAGTATTCAACAGAATTTGACAGATATTTCTTCTACAAAGTTGTCAGTTGGGCCAAGAGGTTTTTGAAGTGTGACTTCCCTTCACAACAACCTTGTTGGTTCATCCTTGAAGTATCATACTTAATCAAGGTTTGTATCTATTTAATTTATTATCTTTTCCACTAATTCACCCCATATTGGCATGAGGCCTACCAGCCTTTGCTACCAAAAGTCAACCTGCAAAAATTTCTGCTCTTGGAAGGGAAGACAAGAGGTTGTTCTTTGAAGACTTCAAGGATCTATGTCAATCCTGCATCTCACTAAGTTGCATTCCAAAAATCATGAAGGGCACTGATGAATATAAATGAGAAGTAAGTTGTTAGGTAATAAAGAACAGCTTTTCCCCAAAATTACTTGTAGAAGTATGTGGGATTTACAGTTAATTAAACATGCCAGTAATCACTCCCTTTCCAGTCTCTCAGTGAGAACTGAAACATCAGCCAAACTTTCTGAGGGGAGTGAGATGTCAGCTTCATTAAATTTTGGCCTAGCCCTTACAGGTTCTGCTCAGATGACTGGATTTCATCTCCAAAAGAAACCCACCCATAACTTCAAGGCGCCTGCGGGCTTAGCAAGCTCCAACATGATCTCTGACAACCTGATGCATCAATCAGGTTTAACCAGGCTGAGTCACAAGCCCTGTCCTGGAAAGGCAAATTCAGTATAGAGACTTAAAATAAGAGAAAGAGGCATCCTCAGAAAAAGCAAAGATTAACTTGGGGCACAAGGAAGAGTATTGCCCAAGTCTTCACATTCTTTCCAACAGTTTCAGGACCAGCATCACATAAGCAACTGATTTTCTACCCATATAAATTGTTCATTTTGGTAGAACCCTAAGATTATCAAAATTAAAAGTGCAACACATCGTTTAGGATTAGATACTAGATTTCAAACACAGTAGAGATGTGCTAGCCTCTGTCTGTTTATATGTAGATATCCACTAATAAATACAAAACCATAACATCTTGAAGTATCAAATTCAGGAAGAAAAAAAATCCTTTCAAGTAGTGTTGCACTGTTATTCTCTGGAGTCTTTAGCTTTGCCGCCTTCTCTCATTATTTGCTTCTTCCTTTTACTAAAATATACCTTCCTCACCTCTAAAGAAACTATTTAATGAAAGGAGACTAAAAAACATCCAACTCTTTTCTACATGCACAGAAATTGTATGTGACAAAGTTTTTATTTAGGGAAAGGACATAGTATTTCTTCACATTATTACCACCTGAAATCTTTCCTTTCTATTTCCTCCTTTCCCTTCAGCTCTCTATGACGTTTTATATTTGGCAACATGTTGACAGAATTTATTCACTGTTGAGCAGTTTTGGGCATTATTTTTGAAAAACATGCTGTGCATCCAAAAAACTGTTTTCTGTTACTGAAGGAAAGTTTTCTTATTGCCACAGACTTCAAAGAAAAATGCACATTTTTACTTCCACTTTTCTATGTAATTATCAGTTACTGTAGTGAAAAGTAACAGACCAAATCCTCATCTATGGCAGTGAAGGATGAAAGACTTTTACTATGCTGATCTCCTCTCAAGTCTTGAGGATGAACTGCAAGACATTAAAAAATTCCATTGTGCTGCCAAATAACACAATAGAAATACAGTAAAAGCTATTTTTAAAGCAGCAGCTGAAATCACTGTCATTTACTTGCCACATTTCAGAAATAGAGTATGTGTGTGCTGTGTTAAGAGGGATAAAACTGCATGAGGGAGATAGTAAGCATTCAGATCTGGTTCCCCAAAAATATGAAAGCATAGCTGTGCTTTTGAACCCAGCAGCTGAAAAACACTCCCAGCTGCTCCACAGTATAGACATAACTCACAGTACCAGGTACTGGTGACACAGTCCACCTGTAGATTGCAATACAAGTTCAGAACCTTTATTTATGTTACTAAAAGACCCAGATATATTTACCATGCTGCTGTCTTCATTTTTACATTTCAGAGAAATTCCACACACATGTACACTAAACAAGTATTAAAGACATACTAATTTTCAGTTTATTCCTCACTAAATCCACATAGTAGTTTTATTGTCTGAAAGTTTCAAAAGACAAGCACATTCCACAGATCTCAGCAGATTATCACCGTAAGTAGAAAGCTCTTAAACTGGAAGACAAACAAGTTTTACAGGAAATGTTCTCATATCAAACTGAAAAATGTTTGGTATCCTTGCCAATTTACAATTGTATAAAGCTGAAGATATTTAGGCTCAGTGAGATAACAAGAGAATAGGCTGCTTGTTGGAAAGTTCATTTATTAAAAGCAGTAAACACAATGGATGTAATTATTTCATAGTACAAAGGCCATATCCCTATGTCAGTGTCCCCTGTTCAAATCCTATCTGAGAAAAAATAAAATGACACTTGCAGGGCAAGCCCTCCTTGTCTTCAATAGAAATTTTACCAAGCACAGTAACTTCAAAGCACTGATAAAGCTCTTGGAAAGGAGTTCTGAATAGTCATATTTAAGAGGTGCTAAGTTAGGACAGCCCTGCATTTCGCCTCCTTCTCCAAGTCAGGCAGCCTGTCTTATGAACTCACTGGAGGGATGTTATTTTCCCTTGTTACCGCAATTCCTATTTTGAGTAGTAGAAAGTCAAGCAACTAAGAAAAGCTTTCAGGTAACAAGACTTTCAGCCCTGACCATCCTGCATGTTATTCTAGTTGCTTTCCTCTGTGTTGAGAACTGTTTTGTTTTTTTTTCCTTCTCTAAGAATTCCAGTACTTGCTATATATAATACTTCATTGGGTTTCAGTACAAGCAATCTGTGTGGGAGGAAACAGTATAAGGATTTCAGAAGCTGACGCAACATTTTACATATCAGAATCCTTGTTTGTGCAAGAATGTGCTTGAATTCTAAGTACAGGTTTTCTAAACCTTAAGAGAAATACTAAAAACCATGGCTATTTCTTAAAATACTTCTAGGTAAGTTTACTCCTGCAAAAACTTTTCTTCACCTCCTCCAAACCCACTCCACAGACCATAAAGATAGTATCTTCTGCTGTATTCCCACTGTTGTGAGATATCACCAATTTTGTGATCTAAATACACAATTAGAACATGGTAACATAGAAGTTTGAAAAATGAGAAAAAAAGACATTAGAAAGGGTCAGGATCATCTGCCCCAAACTCTCAGAGTTTCATATTATTCTTCATAACAATTGGGAGAAAACTGTTCCACTCCATCTCAAGTGCTATGACGCAGGAGGCTAGATTTGATTGCATGGGAAACAAGATTTGAGATGAATAATTATCCTTCTGTTTTGATTAAGCATGTGTTTCTGAAACTGCTCTCATACTCAATTAAAAAACCTTCCTGAAGGAAACAAACTGAGGGAGTTCCAAAAGAGAAAGGGACTGAGAAAATGGGAGATATATTTAGGGAACAGGAGATTATAGGGTGTATGCCATTCTGGTGCACTGCCAAGATTTATATGCATGATGAGGCAACACACTATCCATCATCTAACAGCTGATGTTAGATTTAACACTTAAAGCCTCAACTTTAGGTCAACTCTTAGTCTAATGTGAAGGATTGCAGTGGCTACAAAACAGCAGGAGTTTTCAGTTTGACTGTTGTGATTTTTGGAACAAAATCATTCTTTTACCTTCAAGGAATGTGAAATGTTTCTTCTTTCAAACTGCCTAACTTAAGACTTCCCCAACTTGCTTACCCTTGCTTCCCCATCCTCCACTTCCTCCCACACCCATCTGGCTTTCCTTCCTTTGGAAACTCTATAGCTTTATTTTAGAGACAAAAGAGAATTAAACTGCTAAGTGATGATGCGTGCAACTTTCCATTCCCTCTATTATTCTTTAACTTGTCTCCCAGATATCCATTCATAAGAATGAGGAATAAAATATGTACTTGACTGATTAATGCTGAGCGAAAGGTAAAAAATCAGTCTTCTGATATCTTAACTGTATGAAGTTAGTATCTGTTCTCCTTGTAACTATTTCTTATATTTAAATAGTAATTGTTAATAGTCTTGTTTTTATTTCAACTATTGCTTTAACCAGAACATTTACTAGCATCTGGTAACAAGTTAGACATTTATACTCCCATAGCCTGATGTGTACTTCTGTGGTGCACTCACACAAAGGTGCAGCGACTGCCGTGATGCCTCAAAACCGCAACAGTGGCCACACAACTGATACTATGATTTGTATAAGTTTTCTTCCACTCCTCCGACGAGTGTATTGTGATATATCAAAATGGCAAGTGTGTTTTTGGTCACCACCAGACTGTCTTTATAACCACACAGATTCAGATCCTTCTGGATCTCAAGAACAAGCTGTTCCTCCTATCAAAGGAAATCATGTCAGACCATGTAATTACAAATGAACAGAGCAAACGCCCTCCTAAAAAGGTTTCACTGTTTGCTCTTGCATAAGTAAAAGCAGCACAAAGTGTTAATGACATGCCCAGTTTATGCTCTCTTCCTCCCTCCTCCAGGCTAATCACTCTTCTTAGCTGTGACAGCCAATTAGAAACAGTTGCTACAAAGATATTGCATTAGACAGGCTGCTCCAGGGAGTTTTCAGAGAAGCTGTGAAAGGGGAATTGACTGTTGAAAGACTGCCAAACATGAAAGGTTACAAACAACAAAGGCAGTAGGCAGGAAGGAACCTAGAAAAGTAGCTAGGAAAGAACAGTCTGCTCCATTACTGGGCCTTTGCCCATGGATCTCTACCAGAGGGTAAAAGGTGAAAACGTGATTAACTGGTGCATCGGTTACTCAGTTGATAAGTGCAAACAGACATGTCTGGGCAGATGGTTCTTAGGACTCACAAGGTTAAGCTCAAACTTTATCCTACTGAGAACGGGAATTCTTAAGCTCTGTGAGCAAAATAGGTCATTTCTTACGAAACACTTGCTGTGCCGTGCCTGGCCAAAGAGTGGTGCCCTGGCGGTCAGAGGAGCTGTGACTCAGCCAACCTATGGCACCAATCCAGAACAAGGACACTGCTGAGCTTGAGTTATGTAGACCATACATAACATACATACAGCTAATGACTACAGGGCAAGATTCCATAAGGAGACAGAATACCTTTTTTGCACTTTCAGGACCTGCTTCATCAAAACGAAATCTGACAATCCGGAAGTCTTTGCAATAAATTATTAATTCCGTTGGATTAAATTTAAGTTTTTGGTTGGGACCAAGGACCTTCTGCTTCCTCTTGGTGTCATTCACTGTAAGCAACAGACAAAATTATTGGCCTGAATTTTCTAAATATACAAAACCAGACTGGCTCAAAGAGATAAAAGTAATGTTGCTATCAGTAGTTTTTCATTTAATAGTATAATAGCTTATGCTTCACTAAATTTAGGGTAAACCTGCATAATAGAAGAACAAAGAATAATCTCAAGTATATGGCAGGAAATACCATCCTCTCCCTTTAAAGAGCTTCAAACATCAATGAAAAAGCTAAACAGAAAGGCGTTCCTCGAGAACTTCTACCATTCTTCTAATGGAAAAGCTAAGCAGAAAGGGTTCCTAGAGAACTTCCACCATTCTTCTAATGAAACTGCAAACATTCATGCTATTTGACAGTTTGGGGACACATGCACAAAAGGGTAATCTAGAATCTGTCAGCCTTCAAGTTTCCAAATAAAAGCTATCTGTAGTCCTCTCCCATTTAGGAACAACACATTTCATGTGACAGAGAACGTAATTATATTTCAGTCTGGTAGGCTCTTCCTCTCTATTCAGCAGAAGGTATTAGGTGTTCGAGATTTTAGAAGATTGCAACACCACATTTATAAACATCTCTCCATACAAAACAGATTGGAAATACTGCTACTGTTCTGTGACTCCTATTTGGTATTTTTGCAAAGGGGCAACAAATGCAAACCAATGCAAAGTCAACAGCACCTCTTCACTTAAAAAAAAGATAAAGCAAAAAAAGCTTTTCTTCCTAATAGAAGCAAGAAATGTTTTATACTGAGGGTGGTGAGACCCTCACCCAGGTTGGCCTGAGAGGTGGTAGATTCCTCATCCCTGGAACCATTCCAGGTCAGGTTGTTTAGGGCTGTGAGCAACCCTAAACAAGGAAGATGTCCCTGCTGACTGCAGGGGATTGGATTAGATGACCTTTAGAGGTCCTTTCCAACCATTCTATGATTCTGTGATAATGGTCTTCCTCAGATATACATTTATCTCTTCAGTGACTGCAACCAGCTTCCAAAGTAGAAATAGATTACTGGATAACTTTGGACAGTAAAAACTTGTAAGTAATGATATAAGTTACCTACAGTCAGAAAAGCAAGTATTTAATCATCTGTGCCATAATCAAGATTTGAAAAATTATCAGTTATATGAAATTCAATTACAATATATAAAACATTCTTACAAACAGGTTAGCCTAAAGTATCCGCCAGTTCAAAAACTGGCTCTTCAAGGTAAGTATTTTACAAGTTATTTCATAAGACTTTTGAGGACCAGGGGCTACTAACTTGCTAAGAATTAGACAAGACTGAAAACTCCAGCATTTACAAGGCCAGTTATCTCAGCTATGTCTAAACTGTGTTAAGATTTTCCAGTCTAGTGTATTTAAATGTACAAGATTCAGATGCTTGAATATAAAAAAGTTGCTAATAAAATTTGTTCTGCTATGAAAGGTATTTACTCAGTATTTCAGTTACATTTAAGACCAATATAAAGACCCAATCAAATATGCCTCCTGCATGGCACCTCAGGTTTTATTCAGCTTTTAAGGCTTTTATCCTGATTTTAAATAAACCAAGTTCTTCAAATAGGGGAGGATTAATGGCATAAAACCTTAAGCATCAACAATTCTGCACAATCTAACAAGCAATTAACAGTTTTGAACTAAGTAAGTTTAAAGACTGTCTTTAAAGACTGTCAACAAACTTCACTATTTTTTTGACATACCTGTGACAATCTGCTCGATGCATGTTAGTGGGACATCATGCTCACCAAGGAGGAGGTTTTTATAATGGAATTTCTGAAACACATGAACTCAGACATTAATTGCAGTTCTGCAGTTTGCAACCAGATGTACAGTACAACTTTGAAGAAATGATGAAAAAAAACAGGCATGCCTAGACTCTTCTGACATGTGCCATGCTTATCTGTTCACAGGCAATTAGAGGTTGTGGAAACAGCTTGCTTGTGCTGGTGAATGCACACCAAACTGTTTAGAAACCCTGGTGGAGTATGCAAAATAATCCCACTACTTGCACCGAATTTACTAGCCCCAAAAATGGCTGGTAGAAATTCAATACAATCTTAAGTGTAACATATATAGACAGAGGATATAAACAATCTTAAAGTCTTACAGCAACCATACAAAGAAAAAATATTAGTTCAGATTTCATAAGTAAGTTTTGACAACTACTTCATGTCAAAAATTAATTTTTAAGTAGCTTGAGTCAAGCTTAACTCAACATTACTAAGTATCTATCTACTTTCACAGCTTTATACATGCCTAGTTAATGGAGTGTTTCTTTTAAAAGTCAACAATGAAAGTGAAAACTCTACTGAAGATAACATACAGCTCACAACTTGGATTTCCAAACATTGCTGTATGCTATGCTATTCAAAAACTGATGGAGGTTTTGAATGTCATATGTTCTGCTTTAACAAAGGCTTGATTTCCGAATCTCTCCTTTTCGTGTTGTTTCATCTACAATGAAAACTCATTTCATGGTTACTTTGTCCTTTGTCAGCAACACCAGTAAAACTTGGACACACTAAAGGCTTTGCTGATTTGATGGTGTCTAGTCAAAGAAACATTTGCAACAGCCTTCTGCAAGGAGGAACATGTTTTTCTGTATTTGATGCTTTTTTGTAAACTCACTTCCCAATGAAGGCTCCATTAACAGAGGTAAACAGAGCTGGCTGTACTTCCATACCAAACTTGCACTGTTCTGGTATTTTCAATGCAGGGATGGAATAGCAACACATTCTGAACAGAACAGTGGAATCTCATCATTCAGTATGCTTTGTTTAGAAGGTATCACTTATATCAGATACAAAACAGATTCACTGTGTTCTAATTAAATCTGTTTTACCTATCACATTTGTGGTCATGATGTAGCAATGTGAGTAATAACAAACCTGTAGTGGCATTGGGTCATCAGTAATAAAGGAAATCTTGAAGTTAGTGCAAACCAATTTTCCCCACAGGTCATACTGACTTGTATCTGTTGCAATGCATTTTCTTACAAAATTTACTTCATTTACCACAATTTCACCTGAAACAGAAAAAAATAGGGGAGAAATGAGAAGCCTTTATAAATCTTGTAGGTACAATAACTCTAAATCTGTAGTACCAAGAAACCCCCAGCTCTTTACCTGTTTCAAGTTACACACCTCTAGAGATTAACTAACACCACCTCAGGGAAAAAAGAAAACTACCATTCCAAAACAGACAATATTGTGCAGTAGTTAAAAGGAAAAAAAACCACACACAAAACAAACCAACTCACACACACACACACACACACACACACACAAGAAACCCCTAACACTATCCTTTAAACAAAGGCATACATCCATGTACTTCAGTTACTGTGTATTTTAAAAACTGAAATTAGCCAGGTACTGTTAAGTACTTTGGAGAGTTCTACGAAATTCATGAATTAGGAATATTTAGTCTGCATCTAGTGTTGCATTTATAAACAGATTTGCACATTAAACACTTCAAAGTTTCTACTGTGGCCATCTACTGAAGGAGACCAACCAGTTCCTTTTGCAAAACAGAGGATGCAAGGAAAAATGATTATGCCATTTCATCTGGGATAAGCTATGACATAAAGCATGCAGGCAGATGACACTGAAGACCATTTAAAAAGAAAACAGTAAATTGCTACACATAATATTACTTTTTAGTTCCACAACAGAAGTTCCTCTATTAATTTCATTCTTACTTCAGGAAATGAACCTGGTCATTTATTTTACTCCTGTATTAGGACTCTCACTCCTGTTACCACATCAACCACCTCCTACTGCTATCTAGCATAAATAGCACAGTAGTGGAAATGTGTTCAAGAAAAGCATAAATTTATATTAGTTGTAGAGCTTTGTTTAAAAAGAGACTTACGGACTAAAGATTACTAAAGCCTAATTTGTTCCTAATAGGTTGGGCATATTTAGTCCAGTTGCCCAAAACATCATCTCAGGAGTGTAAACAGTAAGTAAACAGTTCTTTGGGTGACTATAATGGTAACAATCAGCTATCTGTATGCCTAGTGAGTTTGGCTATAGCCTTGAATAAATCTCCCATCTGTTTCCTGAGGTAATCACTGCACCCAAG
Organism: Bucco capensis; assembly: GCA_013396975.1. Classification (NCBI taxonomy): domain Eukaryota; kingdom Metazoa; phylum Chordata; class Aves; order Piciformes; family Bucconidae; genus Bucco; species Bucco capensis. The sequence goes on along the minus strand of VWZO01016436.1, from coordinate 801,116 downwards.
TAACCACACATTCAAATAAATGTTTAGCATTTCAAACACCTGAGCAAAACCAAATCTTTTGCTAGTCTTGAGATCCAGTCTCTGCAGATGCTCCTCTTCCTAAGCTGTTTAGCTAAGCTGCCCCAATACCTCTCTTGCGCCTAATATGATTAGGCATCCACCTGGAAGTCACTAAGAGCAGCAGCAAACAGAGTCCTTTATTTTAGTTCAGGTGTGATAAAAAGTTACAAAAACCTATTGGACTAACTCTGTAGATGCTGAGCAGAGCTATGTTCAGTTTTCTGGGCCCATGTGAAGGTAAAAGTGGACAAGTTTCCCTGGCCTGTGGTTACCCTACACATGAATAATCCATGCCAGAAGTAGCAAGAGTTGCGAAAATAAATGCTCTATAGACGGAAGTGCTGGAGCTTTAAAGTCTTTTCTCAAGTATTAATAAAATGTGTTTAAATAGGCTTTTGAACTTGAAGAAAAAAAGATTCTTACAGTTTCCACATAAAGGTTTTACAATGAAGTACCTGAGAACGACAAGGCCTACTTCTGTTAAACACTAATGAAAAACTTCCAATACTTATAGCAGAGTCTGGCCTGAAACTTCTTGACACTCAGCATTTTTTTCTAATAAGCTATTTACTTAACTAACTGTATATGCAAGCAATTCCTTCTCACAGTTTATGTTAAACTTCAACTACTCAGTGTTCTCAGTCACATTCTGCCTGCAAAGTTTCACCCCTCCACAAAGTCAGTTGTTCTAAACCCAAATAGTTTTTATTCTTCTTGCTCTCTGTACTCCCAGTATGTCAGTGCATTTCTAATATAAAGATATGGAGACGCAAACACACCATGAAATGAAGAGTAAACTCCACAGGTATTTTTTTTTCCATGTAACATAAATGTTATCAAGTGTAGTATTTTTTTAGTATCTCATCTTGCTTAAAATACAAATTACTATTAGCAAACTATTTCAGTACTTCATGTATTTGAAGTTACAAAACAGTCAAGAAAAAAAAAAGAAAGAGATCCATGCTATCTTCTTCAATTTGAATCTACTACAGATTAAAAAATGCCTGCTACATCATTCTCTTTACCAAAGCCAATCCTTTCTACTTCCCTCCTCCATTCCTCAATTGTGTGGCTACATTACATCATCTTAACACCAATCCTGTTTTAAATAGGATTTTAGAATAAACTTCATTTATTCTCACTTCACCCAACACAAATACATTCTGGATTCTTCAGCCTAGCTTCTCCTTTGCACTCAAGTTTACAGACCTAACAAAGAACTGTCAGTTTTGAACCTGGGCAATACAGAAAGTGCATGCATATCAATTTCAACCAAAGGGTTTAAACATTTACAGTGAAGCATGAGAAAGGCTGCAACGCAAATTTAATAGAGGTAATTTTCAAAAACTTCCCAACAATGGAACTTTCTTTCAAATGCTGGTTTGGAATTTTATATTGACCCAGCTTTTATCTCTCATTCAGATGTCTATAATGAGCAATATAAATAGTTGCAAACCTTCCACACAACTCAAATTTAGGGAAGTAGATAAACAACATAAATAGTATGTGTTGGTTTTGCACAATGAACCGTTCTTGTACTCGTAGTCAAGTAGGTGATTTTTCTATACCAGTGTCAACAAGAGAGCTATTCAGAGATATTACACTGCACATTTTTACAATGTAGCTGCTGCTTTTTTCCAGTAAACAGTCACAAGCTGTTCCAGACACGGAACAGCAGTCAACACTTCCATGTGACTCGAACAGTCAAAGAATGATCTCAGGAGACAAGAGCAGTTTGTTTAAACTCCGACGGGAAACCAGAAGAAAAATGACAGGTTGCCACCCATGTATATAAAGCCCAATCATGTTTAATAAAAATACTTCGACACTAAATATACAAGTCACAAAAGCAACACAAGAGACTGAAGGATCTATGTAGCTAGCACACCTTCCACTTAATAGCCTCAGAACCTGTTACAACTTCAGAAAAATCCTGCTACATCTCCCCAAAGCACACACAATTTGATTGTTTCATATTTTAGATGTTAAAAGAACTCATAGTATGTACACAATCCACCATAATACACAACCCATTATAATCCAAATAAAATTCAGAAGGCAGAGCATGCACACATGGCAACTGGAGACAACAGAAGCATGACTACAGGGGCTGAATTCAGTGATCAGCAGAATAAGCAATCAATAGGTGTCACAGCTGTTGTGCACAGGACCGATTTTGTCTCCCTAGCCTGCAGTCAGACTAAGCGAGCCTGGTCTAAGCTTCGGGGCAATTTATTTCTGCAAGATTTGAAAACACAATCCTTACACAGTAACATCCTAAAATAAAGGATGTTCTGCACCATTTTGCCTACTATTGAACACTATTTTTACCACCTTTGGTGCCATGCCCCACCAGATCAAGTTTGATTTGTTAGTATCAGGAACTCTGGCTCTAATAACTTGCACTACATGTAGTTCACAACAAATATCTAAAAAATTTTGTTACCTTTTCTATTTTGTGTCAGTTTTATTGCTATTTGTTATCAATAACAGGGCAATCAGACAACAAGGAAATCTGATAGATCTGAAAAACTAAGCAAGAACTGCTAGAATTATCACTGCATTAGAAGCTGTAACTTGAAATTTCCATGTTTTCTCTAGAGACGGTCTGGATTCTTTACAGCAGTGGAGATGCATAAATAATCCTCTTTCACCTACACAGCCAGTTCTCATGTTTGTTTTAAGATTCTAAGTTCTAAGCTTAACATTCAAGAAACATGCCAATAAAGAGACCTCAAGTAATTTACAGCTTTTCAGTTGCACACTGAAGGAATTCCCAAACCCTTTCATCCAAAATGGCTTCTAGCATAGTTTTGCTGCCTATGAATACAGAACGAATATAGCAGAACAGTTTATCATCTTAAAACCTTAGTTTTCAGTGAAGAAGGTTAATTGAACAGCATCTAGGATCACAACCTTACTGATGTATGAGGTGAAACAGACTGAACAGCATTCAGCAAATCTAACAATACTGACTGATAACAACACAATACAAAAATGTTGCACAATGAAGTAACTGAGCAGTGTACAAAGCAGCATACTTATGCCATATTATATATAATACATATAAAAAACGCACTTACCAAGACAATTCACAGACCACACGTGTACATGCATACACACATTAAAATGTTGACATAAAATATTTCTAGCACATTAAGAACCTGATATTTGCTAGAGGCAATGAACAGCTGAAATCAGACTCCGTAAATGAATAATGGAAATCCTACAAGCTCAAGAAGCTTGCAGGTACCCTACATACTGCTAAAGGCTCTTTTTCAATGCTGTACTAGAAGCGTTAGAAAAGTTTTATCAGTATGAACTTTCTTTAATGAACAGCGCAATTCCAAATCAAAATCCAATTATGCTTAGTGTATATTCAAGGTCTAACAGACATGAAGACAACAGAGTATAAAGTACTTTATGCAGTCAAATAATTCCTAACTATGTTTGTAAAAACCTAGCCCCTGAATACACATAGAAATTAAGGCCCTGTTCCTCATTTATAATGCTCATAGTGATTATACCCAACTAAGACAACAGAAAAAAATAGCTTATGTGAAAGACAGTCTAAAAAGTTCACAACAGAAAAGCTGAAGTTTATTCAAGCAGCCTTTTAATCATTAAAAATGCACATTAGAGTTCACCTGTATTGAGAAACACCTAAGTCTAAAACTGCTGCAAAATGATTTGCAAATAATTAACTTGTGTAAATTTCTGAGTAAGAATTTTCAAGAAAAAACTCAGTAATAAGTAACTGAAATCTAGAACATCATCATCACCCATTGAGCTGCCTTTTCTTAGGTCTTCTCTTGTAGAGAGAATACAAAAATTGTATGAGTTTATTAGTATGCGCCAAGCATTTAGATGTAAATCTCTCTAATCCACTTCTAAATGAATCTTCTGTTCAGGGTGCCCAGCCACTTCCAAACTTAAGAAAAAAGTACTTGTAAGCTCATGAAATAATTGTCTTTTATCTCTATTCCAATTTTCATGAGCTCTTACAATGTATTTAAAGATTTGTGGTACGTGAAGACAAAAAACCCCAGCACACCATTGTAGATAGCATCCATTTTTTCCCTAACCATTTTCCAATAATTTCACAATTAGTTAAAAAATAAGTCTACATTTAATCTTCTGTACATCTGCAGAATAAAAAAAACACCCCACAAACGAAGTAAAACTGTTATTCAAAAGGGAGAGCTAAATACTGTGACTACTGGGGAATTAAAAACAATTTGGATATATTCTATTTGCATTAATTTTTAATAGAAGAACCTGGTATTTCTGTCAAAAACCAACTGCTTAAAGTGGTGTGTTTTAAATGCACAGTAGCAAAAGAACTTGTTCTGCCAATCTGATTAGAAAAATTGTTATTAAAATATCATATATGAATACTATACAGTTTCTTTAGTGTGCTAACAAACAGAAAAAGAAAAAGCATGACGTGAGCGTAATTAAATTTTAGAAATGCTCTGTAAGGAGAAAAGCAGCAAAACTAGTAAAGACTTGTTGGTAGAAGTCTTCAAAGAACAACTATTCTTTCCAATGAACAAGATTTAAATCATTATTTGCCCAATAATGGCTAATTATTGTGAACCTTGCAAAAGAAACTGACCACAGGAGGGATCTGCAAAGACAACTGCTTTTCTAAACTAGGATGGGATGCTCCACAACAGCTTCCCTGCCACACCTCAGAAATGCAGCAAAGAACGCAAGAACATAGAGCAGACAATCAACAAGAGTTCGTGAGAAGAGAACAGCCATCACCAGCAAGGCTCTCATTACCAACTAGATCCAAAACAAAGTATTGCAGTAGATTGAAAAACTGATCATGCTTACAGAGTTGCTTTAATTTAGCAACTTGTAGTATCCCTAAAACGGAAACAATTCTATACTCAACATTTACTCCCACCTCAACCTTGGGGCCGGCACTGCCATTGTTAAAGACTGTTAGTACACAAGAGAACTGATCCAGTTGAAAATAATTCTAGCCATGTAACTGTCTTCCTTTTTTGTCAGTCCTGTTTTCATCTGAATTAGCTCTCTTATCTGGCTTATTCTTTGGTTGCATAAAAAAGCCTCAGCACCCAGTAATAGGAACAAACACCTATGATGAAAAAAACAGAGTAATAAACAGCTGCTCATGGCATCAATATGTATTTTTGCACCAAATTAAAACAACTCTATCAGCAATCCCCCCAAAAAGTTTTAGCAATGATTTGGTCAGAGTTCTGTAACCTAAGCAATAAACAAACCAGCGAAGATAAAGAATGTTTTGCATATTTTTAGTCTGGCTACACAAACTACAGATTCCCAAAGCCTAACTGCCTAAACAATATCGTCAATAACAATTTTGAGAGGACTGTGGTTTTCAGCCCATTACTGTAACATAACTATGTCACAGATGCTGTTCTGAGTTTGTAATATGTAACTGGGTCTAGCTTAAATGACCCAGGTTTGGCTTGGTAATTTACAGCAATACAAAAACACACATTCCTTAGAAATCAGTTCGCTGAAGGCTTATTTCATTGGAAGCAAATATAATTGCCAAGAGAAAACTCCCAGTAGTTTGGTCATCTGACAATTCAGAATCTACACTAGCATTTTGTCCTTTCATGGGCTTTAATGACTTGTAGCATTAAATACATGTAGAACAGAATGGGAAGAAATCAATTACTTTGGAACCCTCTTGCAGAATGTACATGAAACATTAAAATATTTAATTTTAAACCATGTTGATCCTTCTGCCTTTAAAGAATTACTTCCATGTTGCCCTAGAGTTAATCTGTTGCAAATAGGAAAGTATTTTTGTAGCTATTTACAAATACTTAAAATACACTATTAGTCAGAAACTTCAAGAAACGTCCTCTATGTATTCAAAATAAAGAAAGCAGAATAAACTAAATCTATCCAGTAAAATCACTTCCTAAGACTGTATCTGGAACTTAAAATTCTACATGCAGATTGCCTTGGTAGTACTTATGCCATGTCAATCCTTAAAAAAAAGCAAAAGCAAAACCAAAACAAGCAGTTAACTGAACCCAAAACATGCCTGAAAATCTACTTTTAGTCAAACAAACAAAGCAAATATAATAGAGTATTTACTATATACTTACTGTAAGTGATGCCTCATTTATTCTAAATATAAATGCTTGGTTCATTTTAAACTTCTTGCAGTAAAAGTTTGCAGAAAGTTGCTGTTTCAGAATTCAAACCTAGAATTTGAAACTCTCATAATTTATTTAAATAACACTTCCAGTAATCTTCTTAGCATAGAATAAAAAAAAAGAAACTAAAAAAAATTCTACTTTAGAATAGCTTTAGGGGATTGAATTACTTTTCAAACTGCCACTCTGATCTTCTAATCTGGCCATTCTGAAATGTTGAAAATAATTTCATGCTCTTCTATGACACTAATTCCTGAAAATGAGTTAAAATTACAAAGCTATTTCACTTGTCTAATATCACTCACTAACTTTAAAAACTAATTTTTACAGTAGCACTTCAATTTCAAATAAGAAATCTGACATAAGGGGAACCCATAACCCTACAATATGAGTTCTTAATCAACTGCACAATGATCGAGCCTTGGCTAGCACACCACAACACTGGAAACGAGAATCAACAGCTGACTATGCTTTGGAAACAATCAGAAACTGACTTCATACAACTTCTATTCAAGTATTATCGGCACTGATAAGCTATTGCTACTCATCAATATAGGAACATCCTTAACAGATCAAGCAATGCCCACTCGAGTATCAACTCCTCATTCCAGAATTAGACATGGGAAAAGGCACTGACAGTAACAGCGTTACTACCTTTACCAAGTTGTTAAAACAATCCTAGTTCCCCTTTTAAGGTGTTAAACCAAAATAATTCCCAATATACAAGAACGGCAGACCTGACAGATCTCTGGGGTTACGCATTAACCTTCCTAACTTGGTCCCTATTTCTTACCCCTCCCCAATCGCAGTGCTGGCATTCTGCACTTGCAGTGACACCATGATGTCTGTTCTCCAGCTCTGGGACACCACAAATCAAATGAAAATGCCAAGAAAGAGGTGCAGGGGTTCAAAGCTGTCAGGAGTGAACATACCTGCAAGTACTAACACACAAGGGCATCCCACCAAAAAGTGCACTTCCTTTCTATCACAAGATTTGTTGCAGCTGTTTTGGAACACATGACAATGTACTAAGCAAGCAG
>VWZO01016436.1:683505-780386 GCA_013396975.1 Bucco capensis | reverse complement strand
CTTTCATAACGCAGAATTTTATGCTATGTGTCATGCATCATTCTTTTTTTCTATGTGTACTAGCATCAAAAGCATGTGCATTTTCTTGTTATGTGTGCTTTCCATACAACATATTAGAGGGCTATTTGAACTTTGCCCTTATTTACATGCCAGGAAAGTACAGGAGCTGCAGCCCTTAGCAACAGCCTACTTTTAACATTTCTGAGTGTGCCACCCACTTCATATTCACTTGTCCTCTTTCACTGGGAAGCACCAATTAATTATATGAAAATTACTTTCTAATGGCATGCTCACAGGATGACTTAAAATAGCATCAAGGCATGTTGTAAAACAGGTTTTGTAGCTGTATGAGAGAGAACATATGCTGGTGTGTACAGCATTACTTTAGCTCTTGAAATACTTTTCAATTATGTATCAGCTGAAGGGAGTGGAATTATTGTCTGGTTCAATTGAAAGAATATGTTTTCCTAGTTTCTTTTATCATTTATATCATATAAAGAAATATATATAGAAAGTAATGTATTAGAATGTAAGTTAGAGATCATACACTAGTAAATCAAATGTGGAAATTACCATTCTTTTGCTCTCACGCACAAAAGATGACAAAGCATCTGGAGCAAGAAGCCATGAGAAATAAGCAAATCTGCTTTGTGGCCATAGACTATAGTGAATCAGTGAGGCTTACCAGCCCTGCTTTATTCTTTGCCACAATACCTAAGATTTTGACAAATTGCCATAGAGAAATAGGGTGATAGAAACTACTTGAACACATGTAGCAGATTGCATTTATTTGCCTATTCTCAAACTTCACATATAATAATGCAAGATGTTTAGGGCCTCCTTTCAAAAGAAATGTTTATCCATTAAAGAATTGTATGACTCACAGAGTTCCTTCATCAGAAATGTTAAAAGGAAGGAAGATAGAGAGACAGTTTATCATCAAAATACTGTGAGATAGATTAAGGTGAGAGAGTGTTTAAAATATGTATGGTTTTCATTACAGAGAGAATTTTTCATAATTTCAAGGAAGTGACAAGAGACACCATCCTTTGAATTACTTAGAACTCTAACAGAATAAGCAGATCCTTTGGGGAACAGCCCTGCCAAGTGACCTGGTAAAAAAACAGCTGCTGCTATTATCAGTGTGTGCTTACACAGCAATATGCAAACATTACCTAGTCCTCAGAACAGCTTAATGATTTACATGTGAATATTCTCTGTCTTTTAAATGGGGAAGTTCGTACTGAAAAGCTAAATGCCTTGTTCAAGGCTTCAATGATAATCTGTGGCAGAGACTAAAATTCAGCAGCTGTGAGTGCTGGATCCTAATGTAGATAGTAGGTCCAAGGTAAGAATGAAGCTGTTGGAAGCTCAACAAGTAGTAATTTGCTCAAACAGAATAAAAAGCATAACGGATCTTCAGATCGGTAAGAAGGGGAGAAAAAAATCACCATGAACAAAAATGTTCATATACAAAACAGCTACCCAAAACAGCAGCCCTAGTGACATACCATAGGAACAACAAAAAGCTTGCTCTTGTGAGAGATTCACCTGCACAGCAGGTCTTTACTCAGATCAGCTTCTGAATTGGTGATGTTTTTCTTCAAGGTCTAGATCTTCTGTACTTTAACTCAACTTTGGTTATAAAGAAGACACAAAAAGCAAATATTGTTCCAGACAAGTGATGTGGGTTTTTTTCTTATAATAGGTACCTTTCAGAGGTAACTCTGATGCGTTCATCATTTGATGATTGTTGCTCATCCTCTTTTTCCTGGAAATATTCTTCTACACATTCTTCTTCAAACTCATACAGTTTTTTTAGCTCTTCATCATTCAGAAATAACTCTGTGCAGAACAGAAGAACAAAATATGATTAATCTTTTCCTGAACCTCTATCAGTCAATTTAAATCCAGTTTAGCAAATTATTTTGGACTTATGGATCCTGCAGAGTCTACTTTCTACACTAAATGAATAGAAGAATTTGTCAATAGCCAAAGATGGCCACAGTCCTGAAGGCAATATAATGCATTATGATCATCATATACTTTTTTATATTGTATTTTCTCAATGACCTTTGCATTTCTTAACAGCAGTGCAACATGCTGAAAAAATGGACTAGATTTTACAGGATAAAGACTAGGACAATCTCTGCCAGTTTGATTGCTCCTTCATTCAAATATTGTTTTTAAAAGGATACCAGTTATAGGCAACAGATAATCTAACATAACAGATTGTTTCCCAGACATTCTTTGGATAACAGCTTCAAAAATTTATAATTACTTAAGGAGAATCCAAGGGAAATATAAACTTTTGAGAACATTTAAGCCTTTATTTGAATTTGTCTCTTTGCATTTGGAGGGAGTGTTACATTTCAGTCTTTTTTTCCCCCTTTCTTAACTCAGAAGCATACTGTGCAGAAATATAATTACTTAGAAAGTACATTTTCTGTGCAATGTAGAAATACAGAGATAATTGTGAGCATCTGATTATTTCAAGGAGGCATATAATGAAAAGAGCAATCAACAATTACAGAGAACCTTAAGAGAACAATCCTCACAGTTCCCCTGAGAAATAACAGATAAATTTCTAAAATGGAGAAATGAAAGTGGGGAAAATCTTAGACACAGATTGCTCACAATCACAGAGCTGACACTACAGATGGTATTTGAAACTGTGATCCCTTCTCAATTTCCTAGTTGCCCTTCCCAATATATGGACTTCACTAGAACTAAAACTGGATTAAGTAGATGCTATCTCATTGTTTTAAGAAAGCATGTTAAAGAAAGTCATTAGCAGCACAGCGTTGCATTTTCTCAGGAGGCAGTGGAGCTCAAGAGCTGTTAACTTGATAAAAATTTTGTCCCATACTGTCTCCTGTAAATACACTTGACTGTCAACATGAACAAAATAGATCAGCATTGCAAGAACTGCTGCTTTCTACTAATATGGTGTACAGAGCTCAATTTAGAGAGGATTTCTTGCATACTCAGCCCTCTGTCACGCTCATCCTGCTCTCCTTCACCCCTCTTGCAGCGACAGCAGATTCGCTTGATGATTATGTAGATGTGGCTGAAGATAATCATTGGTGGTGGGAGGACAGGTCTGTCATGGAATGTCATGATCAGCTGGTACCGCTGGAACTTCCACACTTGGTTGGAGATTGATTTTACTTCAAAGAAGGTATTACTGAAAGGGAACATAGGTACAGTTTCTATTAGGCCCCTAGGTTTACTTATGATCAAGCAAGAACTTCTTTGAAAAAAGTAGCAGCTAAACAACATAAGGGCACATGATTTGCTTGGCTCAAGCAAATGAACTGATGATTAGCTTGAATTCATGATTTCACTAGTCCTTTTGGGAGTAGCAAAGCAGATGATGTTCTGCATCCCTTATGTACCACCCAGAAGGTTTATTTGCTCCTACTGTATAAAGTCCATTAAGCATTGGTGAAAAGAAACTTGCACAATTTATGAATCATGTAATTGGTATTTTAGGGCTTGGTTATATTTCTTTTAACACATGCCAATATTTGATATTACACAATGTATTGAGTCCATGAAAGGTATTTTGTCTGCTAAATTGAGAAGCTTCACAGAGTTTGCCTTTAATATGCTAATCAGCTTGACCTACATAGAAGACTTTTCATGTTTTCTCAGAATGTCCTAAATTCAAACTTTATTCACTCCAATTTCTGACTCAAAACTCTGGTGCATACTTTCGTAAAGGAATTCGTTCTTGGAAGACATGGTCTCATAATTTCTACATCAAAATAAGGCGTATTGTAAAGATGTTTTATTTTGTAGTTCAGTGACTATGAAGTATAAGTGATAGTATTCAATCCAGCGATAACAAGTCATGGTTATGAAATACCAACTAAGAAGACAACTAAGACGACAATGCTTTGTCTTACATAAAGCCTTTCAAGCTATTTTAAAGTATGCTTAGACAGCACACTCCACTTCCACGATGATGATATTGGCACTTCCTTTTTGTATTTTCTGTCTAATTCTTTTCTAACTTTCTATGTTTTAGAATATGTACATTCACAAAAGCAGTTAAAACATCTCTTTAAAACTAGAGAATTCTTGCGTACACATAGCTCTTGGTTTCTTTTGGCTAAATATATGTGAGATTATTTACCAATGATAACTGACAGTCTGCTTAGCAGGAATTCCCCAGCTAGATCCCATTCCCATGCAACCATGCTGGGATGACAAGAGTTAACAGCATGACCTACTTCCCAAACTGCTGATTCCTTGGTCCTTCAGCCAATAATAGTTACCATTGTAGGATTTTTCCTCTTCCCCCTAGCAGTGTAACTGGCATTTGAACATTTTTAAAATTCATAAGCTACACACATCACATAAAACATAGGCTTTTTGTGAGCTGTAGATTTCTGGGCACACGATGAACTATTTTTGCAGTTGTGACACCAGATCCCTGTACCAACAAGCCCTCCAACACTACGTGTTTATGGGCATCAAAAAGAGATCACCTGCTTTTCCCAGGTGATGTGCTTGTTAAGTCTTACTAGCAAGGAATTTTTCAACTATATGTTTTTAAATCCATAGAGTCATGACAGGAAAAGCACGTGACATAACTGCGGGTAGAAAGAACAAGCAGCATAAATTTATTTACTCCAGAAAAGTCTAAATATGTGTTTGTGGAATAACATTAAGAATGTACATAGTGCACGTTGCTTGGACTGGCCACAGACCTTGGCAACAAATAGCCATCCTTTCTCTTGGTTTAAGGCAATATAAACTCATTTTCTGGGTCCTATAAGGACTCGGCAAGGCCCTAATTTCTTTTTCTAAATGAAAAGCAAAACAAGAGGAGAAAATAAAAAGCAGCCAGATGATGTAGTGGTAGTGGGGAAGCTTTTGATCAGATTTGCATTCTGAAGTTCTGTCGCAGAATCAAGTTTGCTAGTGGTTACATGGGCTTCCATCATGGATGTAGCAGGTGGAATGGATTCTGTTTTTCATCGTTACAGAGCAATCTTGAGGCCTGTCACTATCCATTAAATGGACAATGGTAACTGGAAGTAGCCAGATCCATGCATTACTGCAATTGCTGACAAGTGCAAAGCAACCTTTCCTCCACTTTTTCTTCATAGTGTACACACTATTCTGAGTATTTGACAGTCATGTTCATAGAGTAATTAGATTCTCAGTGCAAATGCAAACCCTTGCAAAATCAGTGGATTGGCTCTCACAGAAACTTTATCTTAGCAGATGAAAGTAAAGAAAGTGCATGATCATTTACATACTTGAAGACAGCAATCAGCAGGTTTACCAAGAGGATATTTGCTACCAACAGGTAACAGGCCATAATAGCAGGAGTGAGCCAGGCCCCTGGGATACATGGAGGGAGGCGTTTGCCATCATCATCATAAAGATTATCTCCACAAGGAGCTGAAGGAAAAACAGGAAACGCATTTTTCACAAATTGCCCTATACTTAACACTATTCACATCTATTCAATGATGATATATACACAAAACTTGCTGAACTGAACAAATGTTGCCAGTTTATTTCCAATAGCAAGTATGTATCATTTGTATGGCAAATTCTGCTTTCTAACTGCAGCATACAAACCCCATTTCCTGTGATGGTGAACAGACAGACAGGTCTGAGCTTACTGTACAGTGTGGCTTTCTCTTCAAATTCCTATGGATATTCTTTTTCTCATAGTATCCTTGACCTCTCTTGCCAGGTTGAGTTCTAAGGAGGTCTTAGCTCTCCTTGTTGCCTCCCTACACCCTCTGACGACCTCCTTATAATTCTTCCCAAGTGGCTTTCACATTCTTCCATGTACTATATATTTTCTTCTTATGCCTAAGTTTATCCAGTAGTTTCCTACTCAAGCATGCACGTCTCCTAACTCTCTTACTAGATTTCCTACTCTTTGGGATGCACTGATCTTGAGCCTTGAGGAAAAGGCGTTTGAATACTAGCCAGCTTGCTTGGGCCCCCTTACCTTCTAGAGCCCTGTCCCACAGGACTTTATCAAGCAGATCCCTGAGAAGGCCAAAGTTGGCCTTTCCCAAGTCCAGGGTAGCAATCCTGCTCTTGTCCCTGTGCTTACTGGCGACAATCCTGAAATCCACCAACTCATGGTCACTACAGCCAAGGGTGCCCCTACCTTCACATCCTCAACAAGTCCCTCTTTATTTGTTAGTACAAGGTCCAGCAACACTCCTCTCCTTGTCGGTTCCTCCACCACCTGAGTTAGAAAGTTATCATCAATGCTCTGGAGGAGCCTACTGGACTGCATATGCCTAGCTGTGTAAGTCTCCCAACAAATATCTGGGTAATTAAAGTCCCCCATGACAACTAGAGCCTGTGATCTCGAGGATACTTCTATGATTCTATGACCCTAGATTATTGCTTGTCCTGTCTGGGGGGGGCTGTTCATATTACCAGCAGGTGGTCTGGCTGCCACTTTTGGCCCAATTTCTGCTTCCTTATTTTTCACAAGAATTCTAAATTTTAGATACAACTTTAAATGAAAGAGATAAAATTGTAACACAAAAATGATATAGTAACAGCAAAATAGACTGGTCAAAATGAGACAAAATTTGAATATACTGATCAAAATGATGTAAAATCATTGTCTGAAGTAATCCTAGGAAGACATAGGTTGTCTCGGTGTAAGAGTTGTTCTGAAGCTGGGTGAAAGCAGCAAGTTTGTTCTGTCTTTAAGTGCAGTACTAGCAGATCTGATTTCAAATACAGGGGTAACTTTTGGAACCATTTAGTCACAGGTAAATTGTTTATTAACCACAGATTCTTCAGCTGAAATCTTAGTAAATACTAAGTCTGACAATGAGTTCATTACAGATTTCATTTATATGAATACAAAAAAATGGGTGGTGTTTTTTTTTTTTTGCAAAAAACCCAATGCTTCAACCTCACATGAAAAATAGTTTCAATTATTTGAAAACAGACTAATCTTATTTACTGTGGACTGGGAGATAATTAGATTATGGTTAATAAAACGTATTTTACTTTCTTTTCAAACACCACAACTACATTTTTCCTGTTTATATCATAAGAAAAGTATAACAGGAAAGTCAAGTGAATCACAATATCATTCATATGGAATATGGAAGTACCCATGGAATGAAAGTACTGCCAAGGAAGCACTAAATTGTATTTAGGGAATCAAAGGCAATTAACTATACCATGACAGTTGTGCATTATAATTTTTAAAAAGGATTATTTCACTGTCAATGTAACTAGAAACAATCATAGCAACAGCATAGGCTCAAATTCAAATTTCTGATCTGCAATCTCTATTAAAATTTTTTTCCTCAGCTTCTTTTCAAATGAAACTACTACAGTAGAAAAACAAGATTCACACCTAAATGTTGGATGAGCCCTATAATTAAAATGTCAGTATCTAGTGAAGAAAAAGATTAATGAACATATTCAGCTAAATGAGATAATCAGCTCGCCAGAGAGACTTACGATTAATTTCCATGGCATAGACTGAACAGCATTCCAAAGGAAGGAGATAGGAAAGGAGACAGGGAGAGAAAGAAAACAGGAGAATAATATGGAAGGGGGAAAAAAAAGATGATTGAAAATACAGTTTTGCTGCCAAGAAAAGACAAGCAACTCAAATGTCAGAGCAGTAAAGAGATACACTTAGAAACGTCCTTGTTAAAAATGTGCTGCATTCTGCAATTTCCTTTTCATGTTGCTTTCTTCAAATATTACATATGGCAGCGAATTGATACAAATAATAAATTCCAAAATGCTTCTGGCAGATGATCATTTCAATATACATATGATATTTCAGGCAAGTAAACAAAACTGGTGGTCAACATGAACACAAAACATCTCAAAATTACCACACAAAATTATAAAATCATTCTTTTTTCATTCTTTTATCTATTATGAAAATATTCTCTCTCTGTTTTATTTTTTTTTTTAATAGAACTACCCTGGCTTTGATTCTGCCAACTGTTTCTATTGGTAGCTATGTTTCTGTTAATAGTCATGATACTGATGTTATTAAAGCCCATTTTGAGTACCAGTATGGATACTTGCTTGCCAGTCCCTAAAAGGCAAAATTATACAATTGAAAGCAGCATAGCCAGGCTGCTTGTTGCTGTTGACTACTAGATGCCACTAACTCCTTGCTCATGGACATCTTCTAAATGGAGTGAACCAGACAAGAGCATTGTATTAGGATAAATACTACCAGCAAGTTAAGGGAAATAATTACTTACCTCTTCTTAGTTCTAGTGAAACTATACCTGGACTTGTGTGTCTATTTCTGGGCTTCCCCATAGAAATCAGACATGGACATACTGGGAAGAGTCCAGTAAGGGACCACAAAGATTATTAAGGTGATTAGAGCATCTGAGAACTGCAGCAAGGCTGAGAGAGCTAGCATAATTTAGCCTGAAGAAGAGACGTTCGAAGGAGTTCTTACCAATGTTATAAATACCTGATGGTGAGTGGGAGTAAGGGCAGAGCCAGACTCTACTCAGTGGTATCCAGTGAAAGGAGAAGAGGCAGTAGGCAAAGATAAAAACATGGGAAATTCCATTTAAACCAGGTTGTCCAGAGAGGCTGTAGAACCTTCGTCTTTCAAGATAATAAAAACCTGACTGGACAGTCCCTGATCAACTTGCTCTAATTTACCCTGCTTTGAGCAGAGAAGTTCAACTAGATATCTCCAAAGGTGGATTCCAACAATTCAGCAATTCTGTGTTTTGTGATGTTCATTTTTAGGCAACATCCTGTCCTTGGTGAAGCTATTGACAAAAGTCCAACTACCTTCTTTCAGATAGAAACTTTAATGTAATACTCTTCCATAAATTTTTTAACACTCATGAGCCTTGGCAAAACTACCCCTAAGCTCTTGACACAGTCAGGTTTAGACTGCCCATAGCAATCACTCCCCAGTGACTTCTGAGGTTGCTTTTGTGGTGTGTTTACAGAGAACCACTGAAAGACCAGAATGGAAATTTCTTATAGAAAGCAAAAAGATCTTCAGAAGTCAGTCCATAGACTTCTAGACCTGAGAAATTTACAGAATAATTGTCACACGGTTTAGTTATAGCAGTAGAACCCCTTACAAAGCCACTTTCATTTAAAAACTAAAACATGGCAGAATTAACCCACTTGAGAGAATCTGAGCTTATCCTGGCTCTCATGTGCAGTGAAACTGCAGTATCAGGCAATAAATTACTGGCTTGACCTTTTATTTGTCAATAGTGATTTACTATATCATAAGTTACATTAATGAGACAAGCATTTGTAAGGAAAATGGAGATGATACTATCTTTGCAAGTGTACTCTATTCAGAAACAGTCTAATGACATTTTATTCCCTTCTAAGCAATTAAACTACACTTCAATGACATTGGGTATAAAGGTTCCTCATGATGATGGATCTTTACAGCTTTTGAACTTGGATCTCAGTTTCTTCAGCCTTCCACTTTACTAGTCAATATATGCAGATGATTGAAACAACACATACACAAAGCTAAAATGGCATCTTATATTATTTCAGATAGAGTGCAAACTATATGATACACACTAGAGAAGGCCAGCTGCATGTTTGACCATCTGTACAAATTTCAAATATTAACACAGAACTAGCACTAGCATGACAGCTTCTATATCCTCTAAAATACTTGCAGCTTTTATATAAGAAAGGCTATTTCCACACCCACAGCTAATCAAACAGAGTGCTCCTTTTTTGTTTTGTTTTTCCACAGGTGTAGAAAAGAAGAAAACGAAATGGAAAGATTTCTGGACAGTAGATAGATATAGCAATGGAAGTAAAAATGTTTTAGTTCATTGCCTGTGCTGTGGGTTGGAGATAAAAGGATATGTGTATTTTCATCTCCTGTGCAAAGGACTTACTTTTCTTCTTCTGTTGAAACTATTAGTAAAATGGTTCAAAATTATATTTCAGAATTATCTCTGTTGATCCTTGCAAGAAAACAGAACACTTTATACTGATATTCTCTTGGACAGGAGAGTATTCCAGACTATATCACTCTCAGTGTTAACTGAGTTTGAATATAAACTGAGAGAGACAGCACATGCAGATGGGCAACAGAAAATTGTTCAGTCTCTGGAGTCTGTCACAAGAAAACAGTAACAACAACAATATAATCATAAAGACAAAACACTACTTCCAAATTAAAAAACAATTATTAATTTGGATCTGATCATCTGCCTCAGAAACAGGAAACAGACTCTTACTATGAATTCTAGTCTTACGGTCTATCTGGTCTGCGAACACCTCTCCATAGATCATCCAGTAGGGCATATAGAAGATGTTGCGAGCTAGTCTCCAAGAAGGCTCCTCATCTGGGTGCAGGATAGCTTGGCGAGCTACTCCAAAACTCATCAGAACCACAAGCATGATGACCACAAAGTAGAGCATGTCAATCATCTGCACAGAGAGACCATACAGAGGCTTTTAACATCACCAGGTAGGACAGTAACACCAGCGTGTTGGTTTCGCAGCATGCATTAAAGTAAACAAGGAAGTCAAGAGAACCCACACATTTCATTTTCTTTATATTATTCTTTGACTTTAATTACTGCTCATTAATTAAGCATAGATAACCATGCAGTAAAAACAGTTATTTAAAGGAATACTAGATTTATATTTTTAAGACTTAAAATACTAAAAAATTGCTGTCCTGTTCTCTTTTCCATCAAGTGCACTATGCTGGGTTTTCAGCATAGACTTCTTCTGTTGTTGCAAAGAGATGACATAATCATTGCTGTATCATCTCCAGTCCACAACTGATGGTTTTGTATCAGTAATCTGTTACTATGATGGCTATGGCAGGCAGAAGGCAGGCAAAGTGAACAAGTTTCCACAGGATTGCATCTCATGTATGTGAGAAATTCATATGGCAACTTTTTCACAGCCTTTATTCAGAGTCCTACTCAGGTAGAAAACCACTTTTTAAAATCAGAACTAAATGTAGTTCCCATGAGCTTCTGAAATACATAATTATAACAATTTAGACACTAACCATCTTTCCAATCATCATGACGTAAGGTCCCAGATATTTGTTCACACCAAAAATATCTAGTACTCTAATGTACCAGAAAATGATATCTACACAGTAAATCACTCTTCCATAACCCATGTAAGGCTGGTTCTGCAGGCGAAGAATTGCTCCTATAATAAATACTGAAATAGCCACCAGGTCAGTAATATTCCAGTATTCCTGAAGCCAAACTTTCACTTTTTGGCTGAGCTTGCCAGGCTCTGACATCAGAATCTGAAATAAAAATAAAACAAAAAACAAATCGTTAGGAAAAACTCGAAGTTACATTTTTGAAGTAATGGTCATGAAAACAGACTAGTCTGTTTCAAGAGGAGTCTGAGACCTCCCACTCCCCATAGCCAGCAAAATTTATCCCAAGCAGCAATATTTTCAATTACTAGCAAGCAAAATTTTCTTTTCAAAGAATTATAGAATGATTTGTGTTGGAAGAGACCTATAAAGATCATCTAGTGCAATCACTCTGCCATGGGCAGAGACATCTTTCACTAAACCATATTGCTCAAAGCCCTGTCAAACTTGACCTTGAATGTTTCCAGGGATGGCTCATCCACAGCTTCTCTGGACACCTCATTCCAATGTCTCACAACTCTCATCATAAAAATTTTCTTCTTTACGTGCAATTGAAACCTATCTTCTTTCAGTTTAAAATGGTTGCCCCTTCTCCTGTCACTACAGGCCTTGGTAAACAGTCTCTCTCTGTCTCTCATATAGACCCTCTTTAAGTATTAAAAGGCTGCTATAAGGTCTCCCCAGAGCCTTCTCTTCTCCAGGCTGAACAATTTCAACTCTCTCAGCCCTTCTTCATAGCAGAGTTGTTTCAGCCCTCTGTTTTTGTGGCCCTCCTCTGAGCCCTCTTTTCATCTTTGCTTTTATTTTGGCTTCATTAAGCCTTTTGTTGTTGCTGTTGTAGGTTTTAATCAATAACATTTAAACCAGGATATCTGGATTACTGACTTGGCATCCATATTTATCTCCATATTCAGTTAATATGAGATGTTGGAATTGTGAATCAGAGCAGGATAGGCTAAGTGCAAACCACAATGCAGCATGTGACTACAGTAGAAGTTTTTAGGCTGTCTTCATCATACAAAAGTAACAAGACCAGTCAGTAGTCCTGACTAACTCCTCAGAACACCTCTCTGCCTGCAGTTCTCAAAGACTGCATCCATAATAAAAAGACAGTACCTACTGGGATTTCTTTCATGGATCGTGGCCCTACATTCCCTTGGGCCTCTGGATATGAGAATTTTCTCTCTCTGCACAAGTCCATGTCATTACATGATCAGACTTTACCTCTCTGACTTTCTCTAATGCCAGTGTCACAATGTAGGAGATGACAATCCATTCCTGGACTGATGGCCACCGTTCCATTCGCACCAAGATGATATAATTAAACAGCATCAAATAACCAAGGTATGATATCTTAAAAAAAAAAAAAAAAAAAGTCCTTTATGGACTGTAGATGATGGATCCCAGGATTCTTCAACAGTTAGGCAGCATTCACTTACTCGAGATGACTCACACACACAAAAATTCAGTCTCCATTAATTTCCATTGGGAAGTTCTGGTCTATAAGTCAATAGAGCTGTCACTCAGTTTTCCTTAACTACTGGTATAAATGTCAAACTAGTGATGCTGCTATCTCCATGTCTCACAGCAGATTCAGCTGTTGAAGACCTTTAACTGCACAAGAAAAAAAAAGAGATTTTTCTTCTCTGAAGGAAGCAGGCCTGCTCCAATGCCCTTCCTATAGCTGCCATGCATACTGGCACAGGCCACGGGCCTCCAGCAGCTGAAGGAATGACAGATGCTGTGAAACACAAGAAAATTCTCATGCAAAACAACAATTCCAAAGCACTCTAAATCGGGCCCAGTGTGCCTGGATTTCTTTTAATCTATTCAAGTCTAATTTCTGTATATTGTGAAACCATACTAAATACTCTTCTTTGAAATAAAATAGGAATTTTGCTTTTAAATTATTAATGCAGGCAAAAATGGATCAGTACAATGTTTTGTAATTAAGATGTGCTAAAACTAAAAATATAGATAACATTATGACATATAAGATTTCAGAAGTCCTAGGTTTGAATAAAGAAGAAACCAGTATCTTTTTTTACAGGGCACACACAAATTTTATGAGTAGTATCATGAATAAATTTTTATTAAAATAGAATTTAGCACCAGGCAATTCTTGATGCACTACAGAGAAAATCAGATGCTTCCCAAACATACATCTTTTAGTTTAGATTAATTTTAACTATTTAAATAAGAGAAAAGTACCTATTAAATCTTAGCAGACTGGAATCTGTGCTTCCATCTAGGTTGCACTCATCTGAACCTAACTTGTCAACCGAGCAAATGGCAAGAACTGATGTGGTGACGTTACTTCTTGGGTCCTAAATCTATTTTGAAGCAGAACAGGAGGCAGAGCCTTTAAAAGAGAAGAGAATCCAGCCTAGTTTGGATTGAGTAACCAGACTGTGGAGCTTACACAGAGTTTGGCATATGATTAGCCAGACAAGGCTTTCTTCAAAGTGCGTAGGAGTTTTAGAGGCTGACAGCATAAGCTTCAGTTACTCATTCTCTTTCTGTGTATGCATTTTTCTCCGAATAAAGGGAGTGCTTTACTCATCAGATTCCATGAAAGTCAGTACTATTTATTTATTTATTTATTACTTGGTTATTATTTTACATTGGAGTCCTTTAAGTTGCACATGTGTGTGAGAAACAATCACTATCAGTTTAATCAGCATGACTTACTGTGTAGAACCAGAATTTGACAATAGGTGCATTATAGAATTCATAGATCTTTGTTCCAATTGGAAGGCTTTTTTGTTTTTTTTTCCCATTCTCTTCGTCTCCTTTTCGGGAGCCTGTATCTGCATTTGCTTCCTGCAAGAGCACAGCTTTCATCAATATACAATCATAGAAATAGTAGTTTTTCCTCAACTACAGCCCCAGCCAACTGTTAACTACCTGATGCTTCCCCTGAGCAAGAGCTCTCTTCTTAAAAATACAAAATATATGGATAGTTTACACACCCTGAGAATCCAGCCTATATACTCCCAAACTCTTCAATAATTTTTATCCCCCAAAGAAGAGCTGAGATTTTAATCTGAGTCACCTATACCATAATCAGAGAGGTTAGAAAGTTGAGAACTCTTTAAGTTATAAGAGCTTCCTAGTAATCTCCATTACTGACCGCATTTTCCTCCTCCTTTTCTCTGCCTTCCTCATTTTCTTTTGATGTCTGGTAAGAATAATCATCGTAACTCCGATACTCTAGGAAAAGGATGGTGGGAGGGAAAAGAATCCCCATTATAACCTGTACAACAAGAGAAAAATTCAACTCAGATGGCAATATTTGTTTACATTAAGAGATATCATAACAAGGCAAACTCCATAAAAAATGTTTTCTTTTATATAGTATTCAAGATACTCTGCTATCCTCAAACCTACACAAAGGGAGACATGGGAAGGTGGAAATAAATTGAGAATGACAGAGAGTGCAATGTGCATGTCAGCAAGCTTGGGAATATGACCTGGAAATACAGATACGGCACTTTGTCAGTAATGGGGGATTTAAGGAGGTAAGACTGAAGGTGTCACCATCACGATGGTCCTCCATAGGGGTGACAGCAACTGCATAATGTAACTAAGAAAGGAGTATATTCATATGCAAGCACACACAAGAAAACACTGCTCTGCTTCCTTAGCATTGACTCACTCATGATTCTCAGCCTCCCCACATTACTCTTTTTTTTAAAATCCAACAATCAGGAAATATAAAGATCAGTAAGAGAGACGATATCACCAAATCATGGAAGAGGGAAATAAAAATCACATAGTGATTTTACACAAATCTGAAATCACATAGATTTCACTTTTTTCAACACTGAGTTCTTCACAGTGATTCTCTTCACAGCTGACTCTGTGTCCTTCTAGCACAATATCAAGCAATATAAGAAGTATGTGTCCACTTCTGGTTTATTTTCTCTCTATTGCCATTGAGAGGGCCCTTAATGGAGATGTTTTTGCTTATAGCCAACTGATTTTTAATGAAAAGTGTACATTTTCAATAAATAGATCTCATCATTCATTGAAAGCCACAACTTTGTTCTCAGATTCCAATCACAAAAAGCCTTTTATGGGTTTCTGTTTTCCTTCATGACAGGGTAATGTTCCTTAGATATCCTGAATTTGGAAACCAAAAAAGTTAGCTGTAAAACAGTTATTTTCTTAAAACACCTGTAATTAGTAAGTCCATTTGTTCTATGCATACACTATGTATAACAATGTGTTACATGCAACAAACTAGATTTGGAAACAACTGGAGAACAGAAATACCTTAAGGCCTGGGTTTTTCCGCATCCGTAGTCGTCCCATCCACATATCTGTTAAGAGCATCTGGCTGCATGTGTGAGCGATGAAGTCCCTGTGTTTAGCTGCCACTGCCAATTTCAGGCATGTAGAATTACTCCAGTTTTTCAGTTCATAGGTCAATAATTTCATGGCAATCTGCTCATCGTGTTTATAGGACTGATCCAAGAGTTCAACAGCCAACTGGCCAAAATCTCTGGAAAATGCAAGGTAAGTCCAGTGAAGTTCGATTTAGAAATCAGTGTTTGCTTGCATTTGAGGTTTTAATTCCATTCACAGGGAGTCATGTTTTTCCAAACACATGCACAAGAACAACCGAGTCTCAAGCTTGCTTTGGGGCAGTATGCAGTAGTTCCAAACAAATTTTTAGTGATCAGAGAGAATTAGCTTTGACCAATAATATCTTAAGACCAGTTTAGACACATCATCAGATACCCCTTCATTTATGTAAGTACTGAAAATAACTTTATGAAATAAAACTAGCTAGTTTTACAGAGAGAGAAGCTGAGAAAGAATACGTTCTGTCAGAAAATGTGCAAGTTGTCTCCTTACTAGTGCTGCGTTCTGGAAATCAATTGTACTTTACAAAGAGTAAAGCTTCTCAGCAGGTCAGACAACCCCTGTATCAAGTAGACAAAGTCTGCTCTGCATCTACTAACTTTGAGTTGTTGTCCAGATCCTGAGAGATGTCATCCACCAGTTCACTCTCAGAAGACTCATGGGCCATAGATTTGTACAGTTTACAGGCCACAAGTGCCTTAGCCATGCTTTCCTCCCCTCGCTGCCAAAGGAAGAGTGCCATCTTCTGCCGTTTCATCAGCACAGCCCACACCATCAGTTCATGAAAGGGATACTGAAAGCGACTGACTTCTGGGTCATCCACATCAATATCAATCTCTTCCTCCTTTTTCTTCTTCTTCTTCTTCTTCCCTTTGGTGGGAGGCTCATCATCCTGGGAAGAAAAAATGTTCCCATCAATTTTTAATAGCTTAGCTGACAATTTCACCATGTGCAGAACAAGTACTGAGAGGACATAATAATAGGTAAAGTTGTAATCTGTCCTTTATAGTTTCATTTTGTTACGATGAATACCAATAGCAATAAAACTGTGAAGAACATGTGAGCATGCACTGGACTGGCACAAACAGCTTCATATTTTATTCAGAGAAGACTTTCTTGTATACTTAATTAAAAGTCACTCATCTTGGATAAGTACAGTAGAAGCCTAATTTACTAAAGGCATCAATTTACACTGCCTTGTAAGTAGATCTCTACTGCATGTGTAATTGCACAAGCTGATTTGCAATGAATTCATATTTAATGACTTCCTCTGCAGTGTCAATGGAGCTTTTACAAACCTGAATTATTATTAATAGGTTCCACTGTAATTTCCGTTTTGGTATGTCTGCATCTATTCCTGAAGAATAGTGCTGCATATCTTACAGGTATCAAAGAACTTTTCAGATTGACATGCAGGTGAAGAGAGTGGTAACATGCAAAAGGAAAAGACAGGCAGACAGGGTCCTTAAGAACAGCAAGATACTAAAGGGAGTCTTCACCTTTGAATAAGCAATCTCCTCTTATGTATGCAGTGCAAACGGAAGGTTTAAGTATCCCATTTCTTAAAGGGATAGGGAGGATAGGCCATTACTACAGGAACCAACATGGAAGTAACTGAAGGAAAGTACTGACAATGAAGCAGGATCCTGAAGGGAGAAAAGCCATGATTGGGAAAATTAGGGTTTAAATAATGTAGGAAGAACATATCATATATAGATGTAGACAGAGCCCATAATTGTAGACCTTGATTCCAATCACAGAAGTGGATTGCAACTAAAAGCAGTTACCATTGTACAAAAATAATTCCTGATCAAGCAAGTTCAGCATTTTGCACTATGTTTTGATAAAATATGAACTCAAATCCAAATTCAGGGTTGAGGCTCACACCCCAAGTTCCCAAAGACAACTCTTCAGCTCAACAATTAAGTATGCATTTTGCTTCCAGCAGTTTTAAGAACTGCAAGTGGTGACCTCTGTCTGTTATGGAAGATTCGGGGGCCATGAATTCCATCCCCATGAAGAAAATGTTGAGCATCTCTGAAGCATGGGACAGAAAATCTCAAATGAAGGACCAAAAATGAGCTCCTATCCACACTAAGAAAATCAAATAAAAATAAAACCCTGGGTAAGAAAGACAAAGTACTAAGGAGTCTCAACTTCCTGTGTTAGAGCTGCTAGCACTGGAAATTAAAATAATCCAAGTGGTCAGAATCCCATCAATTTACTGACCACTCCAGCAAAAGAAATGTTAGCTTTTCTTTTCACCTTTTTCTTCTCTTGGAAGAAGGGAGCGGGTTACACCTGCTGTCAAGTGGAGAGAATGCTTTAGTTTGTGTCATATAAATCATTTCTCACTGAGAGAAATGGGCAAAACAAAAAGTGCTTTTGGAGAAACACTAAGCAACCTATGTGTGAGACCAATGCTGATTAAAAAGGGTTGCATCCCTGAGGGGATGAGCTTTTGGCCTTGAGCCATTAGAAAATTGGAAGCTGATCAGAAAGATTAAACAAAACCTGGACTTTCTCTGTAGAGAAGAAAGCTGCTTATCTGCTTGGGGAATCAGAGGCTGTGTGTGTGGGCAGAGTTCACACCAAATGTAACACAAGCAACGTGTACACATACTGTGTTTGAATACTACCACATTATGAATAAAAGCATATTTCCTAGAGAAATGTACCTGGCCTCTTTGCATAAATGCTTTCCTGGTCTAAAATAATACTTCCTTTTTTTTTTTATTCCCCCAGAAACAAAAGCAGCTATGTCCAAAACAGAGTGAGGTTTTTAGACATCACCCCAGGCTTAATTCTGATCAATTAAAAATTTCTGCAGACGCACAAGTACTTGAGGCAGGGGTTGTACCCCAAACTCACTCTTGATCAGTTTCATCATTTACAAAGCATGGTGCCATCAAGGTAGCAAGGATACTTATAGTGGAGGTCAGCATCTAACATGTCAGACCACCTTGTTTTTTCACACCAGTTAGATGTTTTCTCTATGGTAAAACCTCATTTGGGCATAAATTGTTACTTCATGGTTATATGACTATAAGTAGCATTGCTGGATCATATTCTCTTTTCAATATCATTAATATAGGCTACTGAGACTACTGAACAAAGCTTTAAGTAGCTCTCAAGATCCTACCAATAAAAAAAAGTCAGAAGTATTTCATAGTCTGTTTGCAAAATGGAAGATTCTGTCTAGTTAAAACTTACTTTAATCCTCAGTAATAGCAAAAAAGCTAAGAGCAAAAGCAGAACTGTACCAAGAAATGCTGTGATAAAATAGTATTTTACAATAAATCCAACTTACCTCCATCCCTAGTAGTTTAAGAGCTTTTGGCTGAATATTAAAAATGGAAAAGAAAATCAATTAGCTGGGAAGGAAAATTCAAACAAACAGCAATATCAGAGAAAAACACATTTTCATTTATAAATGTACAGTATTTATTATTAAACTTAATATTATAAGTAATTGTATCAATAATGGTACAATTAATCTCCCTCTTAATTGTATTTGCAGGAAGGCAATGGGTTAGAAAATATTTTCCATACAGCACTCAAGTGAAATATTTTGATTCAGGTGGAAGAGTTAAATGAATCATTCAATAATATACTGCTTTGAGAATTAAAATCACCACGTGGTCACAAAAGTTATAAAAAAATTAGTGCTTATTAGCACACATAGGGTAAAGATACATGTAAGTAAACAGTTAAAATTATAATAGATCTTCAGGCCTCTCACAGTTTCTCATTAAAAAAAACACACCCCTGTTCTATTTTGAAATCTCTTACATTTTATGTAAAAGACTTGTTTTTTGTTCTGTCAGATTGTACTGCACTATATATATGTACTATGTATTGCCTACAGAATATTTGGGCTTTTGGGTGGCCATTTGTGGGACTAGTTTCCTTGGGTGTTGCCTAGTGTGGGGATTTCTGTAATTAAGCTAGGAACCTTCACTTGGCTGTCAAAGTTGAACCAACCAACCAAAGAAGCTAATGAAGAAAATTATTCTATTTGCTTAGAAGAGACTTTTTAACAAAGTGCTGTTCTAAGTCTTGTTAGTCTAAGCTAAAATGTCTGTTCTAAGCAAATAGAATATGCTTGATATTCTCAGTGTTGATACGTGACAATGAAAAGCTTTACTGAGGTTGCAGTGGCTTCTGTAGGATAAGATTTATGCTTTGAGCAGTTCTTTACAGGACTTACTGTAACAGGTTTACAGCTTTTCTGTGTTCGGGCTAAACTCTCTGCCTTACCCATGTTAAGGCTACTGTTGGTTATAATTACTTGATAAATAGGACTGGATTGACCAGTACAGTTTACATTTATAAGAGAGCTACAGCTTCAAGTAGGAATAAGTAAATGTGCAAACACCACAGTTAGAAAAGCTTGGATTGTAAACTACTGAAGTAGGAGGAAATTCACCTCCAGATCAATATATTTACCACCTTTTGAGTCCTATCATCCTCTAACATATATGTTTTACAGGTTCCTTATATAACTTCACTACCAGAGTTTCAACTTCTCCCTGTAGTATTTCTTTAGAATTTAACATAGAGTGTTTCACAAAGACAAAAGGAACTAAATACTACTTATTTTTTACCATCAGCATGATGGCCACATCCAGACTGAACTCATTCTTACCCTCTTTGGTCCAAATAAATTATTATAAAGAGTCCGAAAACCTTTTCGAGTATAGTTGCAGCGATAAGCTCCACCCATGAGATATTCAAGTACAAGACCAATATCTATTAGGCTGATATGATAATACTTCCGAAGGTTTCCCTACCAAAAAATAATAATAATTAAAAAAATAAAAATAAGGACTTAGGATAAGAAAACATAACATACATTACATTGTCTGGCTAGCTGTATCATGTCACAGGTCTTATTTACAGCCACTGGTTTCAGTCTCTGAATATTTGTACAAAATTAAAGATAACTGATTCACATAATGAATATTTTTTGGGCCAGATTTTGTTGTTGTTGTTGGCAATATTTGTAGTTGAGGACAAATTTTCATTTGGTTTACTCGTACAGTATGTCCATGTTCATACAAGCCTGAGTTGTTTGTAAGGGTTATATTGATGAAATTAAAGAACTTTGTACTGAATATCATTAATCCAGTATAAAAGCATGACTTAATTTCACGGTGAATACCAGGCATACTTTACAAGTTATGAAAACCTACATTTCATCATAATATTATCTACAGAGTTGACACTACAATGCAGAACACGATTTAGATTAACATGCAGCCCAGAGTCAAAGAAAAAGGCAGACTATAATTTCCACTGTTACACTTAAAAGCCAGATAGTGCTATTGACTCTGCTAGAACCCCAAGCTGAAAATTGTGCTTCGTTGTTCAGGCTACATCCTACAACAATAACTGATTCTACAGCACCACTGAGCAGTTGCTATGACAAAACTACTCTAGCCTAAGCAAATGCATCACCTCCATGTTAACCCAACCGAATCCCCGAGACTGCCGCTGAATGAGTGAGCCATGAAAATGCAATGAAGAGGAGGAGAGACAGACAGAAAGCAGAATGCAGAAGAGCATTAGTGACACTCAGAAAGACAAACACGGAATGAGAAAAGTGTTAAACTATGAAGCAGATCAATATGAATTATACATTAACTCAGCAGTGCATAATTCCCATATGTAAACCTCCCTGGAATAAATAGGAGCTTTCCTTACAAAAAGGAATACAGGCTATTTCATGTAGATGAATTTTACTGAATAAAAGCTCCAAGACCTCAAAGGGAGCAAATACAACAACAAATCTTACGATGACCCTTATACGATATAATGAACAAATTTACATGCA
Organism: Bucco capensis; assembly: GCA_013396975.1. Lineage (NCBI taxonomy): Eukaryota > Metazoa > Chordata > Aves > Piciformes > Bucconidae > Bucco > Bucco capensis. Next base: position 759,048 of record VWZO01016436.1, on the reverse strand, counting down.
ATGGAAACAAATGAATAACACATTTAGGACTTGCAGCACTTAAAACAGTTTTTCTCACAGGTAAAGCAGGATTGATGGGAATCACACAAGGAAACAAACAAAAGGGAACAAATTCAGGCTTCGAGTTAACCTAGCAGGCCTTTCCTTCCACTCCTCCTTTGTAATGCTGCCTTGGGAGCTTCTTGTAGAGAAGAAACAGTATCAGCCTAAATGGCAAAGGATGCATTACACTGCTAGGAGCTTAACTTTCCTTTTCTTAGTCTTTCAGTTACTAACAGTGCAGTATAGCCTGATTTAGATTGACATCCCCATTTCTCACAAGTAATTTTACTTCCTTTTCTTAACAACTACCATTTAATTTCAAATGTCTTGCTTTCCCCCATGCTATACTTGCTCTAATAGTTGATGATACAGCCATATATATTTTATACATATCATAGTTATACATAGTAATGACTATTACATTTAGCAGTAGTTGACTTACACAGATAATGTAATCATGCAATGTAATACTGCTGTTAGTTAAGCTTACCTTTTTCACATCTCTGACTAGCAAATGCAGTGTATTTGGTGGACCCAGTCTCTGAAACAAAAACCATTCATGGTCCATTAGAGCTTCAATTCTTCTGATTTTTTTTCAAACACAAAAGTAATTAATGACCTGGCATTCAAAAGAAGGAACTGGGCTACAACGACACACATATTTTTATCAATAACTATGTAATCCCTTTCTTATAATTCTCTATGTGGTGATTCAAGTCAGAGCAGTTTGTGGAATTGCCTGAACTTGTACTTGCTGCAGGAGCCTTAAAGGAACTGGACAATTAGACTGAGGTTCTATGTTGTATGAATGCTGCCCTTTGAATAAAAGTTGCTGTGTAAGTACTTTGCAAAATTTACAGGCTTCTTTCAAGACTATTAAAGTATACCTACATGAAAAAGTAATTGAGATTAAAAGTAAACAACTGCTACTGTCTGGTATTAAATTTTTACTATCTACATTAGCTCTTTAAGTGTTCTGAGCATGCTTTTTAAATATATCACTATATTTACACAACAAACTGCAATAGTTTCTGAAAGCTGCTATAGGCTTATTAATTGGGAATGTGTATATGTATGGAAACAAGACACTATATATAGCAGCTATGGCTCCCTCTATTGCTACTCAACATCCATGCATGGTCAGGGACCAGAGCTCTTGGAAAAACAGCATATCTCAGAAGGAGAAGAAGAAGAATGATGCCCCTGTTAAATGCAGTAGCAAAGCTATCACAGGGCATTTTCTTATTTCTGCTCACTCACAGTATTATAAAGTTCTTCTAGTCGAGGAATAGTGAGGAAGTGATGCATGTTCACTCCATTTTCAATAAGCAGCTTCACAAAGTCCACTCGATCCAGAACCAGCGCATCCAGCATAGCCTGCTCCAGAGAATTCACCTGAATTGCAGAATGGAGAACGTGAGACTGCATGAGCACAGAAGAACTGGTTGGCCAACAACCACATACATTTTTAACACTTAGGATATTCCCAAGTTTACAAATATGTGAATTAATCAGTAAGTGAAAAGGAATTTAGAAGAAGATATTTTACCCATGTGCAAGTCAATACAGATGGTAGAGTTTTCTGACAATGTCTTGGGTGAGAGGAGAGCAGCGAAAGAAACCTTCAGCAATATAACTGTAGCTTTCAGTCATCTTGTTTAGTATTTTTAACTAAACCAGGCATACAATGCTTGACACATTATATGAAGGAGAGATTTAACTTGCTCAGCACAATAGGAACAAGTTCAAATTTAAGAAGAACACACTGTACACATTTAGGAGGAGATTGACTTCATTTATCCTGATAACTCAGATATGTATCATCTACTTAAACTCCACACAGGAAAACACAGCATATGATGCTGAAAGAAATCGTTTGGGAAGAAGCACTTCCTCTTCTTTCTCCAACTTAGTTTTGCCTTTGGAAAATGTCTATCAGGAAGCATAATGGGTTTTTCTCTTAATATAGTCTAAGGCATTAGAACCCAGTAGGGAGAGGGGAAAACCCCCTAAGTAGCAATCCCCTTAACACAAACAATCTAACCAATGGCTACTGGAAAATGAAGCACGTAGAAATGGAGATCTTTAAACTGCATAAATATCATGTACAAAGAAGGAGGAAGAAGTTTGCTGGGGTTCTTATTTGCTTCTGACAAGTGCAGGGAAGATGATGCAGCAGATAAGCACTGACTTATCTGCACTGCCTTGCATTGGTGTGGTATGGCTGCATGTGGTACACCTGGGATGAGAGAGGGATTCCTGGTGCAAAGACTTAACAGCATCCCTGCAGAATCTACTGCTGATCTTGTGAGAATGTGCAAATGAGTGTTCTATAGAATGAAAATGTGTATTTTTCCTTCTTTCTCTGTCCCTCAACATGAAAAAAGGGGGGGAAGCAAAAAAAAAAAAAAGCAGCAAAGAATTCTTTGTCAGTCTTAATACAAATACTTTCACCTCACCCAGTTCAGGAGTTCAAGTTTTCTTGGGTCTGTTTCTTCTTCTGGTTCCTCTTTTCCTTTTCCTCCCTTTTTCTTTCCTTTTCCTTTCCCTCTGGCTGCTTTAGTCTGAGCTGCTGGAGATTTCTTCTCCTTCTCAGGAGCTGTACCATCAGGAGCTGTAAGGCTTCCTAAAGGCTGTATTTAATAATGCATTAGAAGTATTAGAAATCTAATGGATTGTACAGTAACTATTTAATTGAATACACTCCTGTTGAACTTTCTCCCTAGACACCACTTCTCACATGCAATCAAATAAAAATGATAGTTTCCTTAAGTATAAGGACCTTTTTGCATAGCCATGGCTACACTTTTAAAAAATAGGTTATGTCTGAAGTAGTAACACTGAAAAAGTAGTGAAGTAGGTAGACTGTGGAGGATTTCACTCACAAAATAAAATCAGTGTTGAGAAGAGTGGGAAGAAACACTATTCAGTCTTGTGACACTTCAGTTTCTTTGCTCTCAGTGAAAGAAATAGTTGTCTATATAGTAACAAATAGGAGAAGGAGCTGGACTTTAAGAGCTTAACAAGAATGTTACATGATGCCAGACAGCATCCACACCACAGAGGCAGAAAGAGGAAAGAGAGCCACTACCTGGTTCATTTCATAAGCCTGGACAAAACTGCAGCTGCAAACTTGCAGCACAGACCAGTCTGAAAGCAACCTTTATGAATTTGAAATCACACTCAATTGCAATCAGCTGGCACTGTGTCCAGAAATTGTTGCAGAATGAGAGTATGAAACTGGCCAAAGCAGTAGCTGGCTTCAGTTGCTAGGTGGTACCTCTGATTCTAACCACAATCCTATGGAGATGGAAACATTCTGTCCAATTAAATGTTTTGTACTAATAATACTTCATAATCTTCAGGATTATTAAATCCTCTCTGTGTAAGTATTTTGATGAACCTTAAATATTGGAAACATCACATTATGAAAGTGAAGGAATATAACAGCACATGCAGCAGCATTAGTTTACGTTTATTTATACAGGCTTCTAAATGAAATAAAAATCCAAGGTGTGAACCATTCCACCACTGATTTCAAATTGTTAAGAAACAGCATGACTAGAAAAACTTTGTCTTACTGGCCAGTGGTGTCCAAAGACAAAGATTTGGCTGCGTGCAATGTCCACACGATTCCAGGCCAAAGCCAAGCTGAGCTGGTCTGGAGCAGATGCATTGGTACCTAAAGAGAAACATGTAGATGTTTAGTATTTCATGCATGAGCAACAAGATTGGATAACCTTCTGTAATTCACTTCAACAACTAGAAAATAGCGAGACTGACTCCATGTCATACTACCATTAGAATAATTCACCCACGAAGCAGTGGATTCATCGAATCAATTTATAACATCTTCCATTTAACTTCATAATCCTGATTTCAAAAGGATAAACCAGACTCCTTCTCTTTTTTCCTTGAAGTTCCCATAATAAGCCTGTATCAGCTACTCTATACCTGCATACAGAAAATGTTGTTTCAGCAAACCTAACAAATTGCAGATAAACATGGAACTGACACTAAATTTTGCTGTAATGCACACAACACACAATATGAGATCTGGAAAAATCCAGACAGTCTTCTAATCTTCCCATCTGTTTTTTGTCTGGCTTTATTAATATATGCTAGAACTACAATACAATATGTTGAAATATCAGTACTATAGCTGCAGGNTGCTGTAATGCACACAACACACAATATGAGATGTGGAAAAATCCAGACAGTCTGGACCTTGTTGAAATATCAGTACTATAGCTGCAGCTTTCCCATCCCAGGCTTTCAGGCGAGGAAAGCCACACAAAAGTTTCAATCTAGGTTTTATGCTTCAAGCTAATCTGAGAATTCAACCAAGCGTGTTTGGGTTACTTATTAAAATCCAAGTGAATAAATCAAAGAAACATCAGGAGTGAACCTCAGGCAGTGTGTAGGATCAATTTGTATGTGCTTCCTAATGGCCCACAAAACTCACCTTTGAGGAGTGCAGTTAAGATAGACATCTCAATGTCCTGTTGCCCTTCCGAGCCCATGCGGAACACAGTAATCTAAAGGACAGCACAAAACCAAACACAGAAAATTACAACACATGAGAAAGACAGTAAGCATGCAGATAGAAAAAAGAGCAGCATAGTAAAGGTTTGTTATTTTGTAAGACTGAAGATTTTTTTTTAAAAAGTAAATTTCAGAGAAACATTTAATGGAAATATAGTTTTCAAAAAAGCATTTCATTGTTTCAATAAAGCTATCCTAAAATATCCTTTCATTGGTATATGTGACAAAATTGATGAAATTCTCCAGGAACCTGACTGAGTGGTACAATATACAGAACAGGCCTCCAAAAAGCCAGGTTCAAGCAAGGCTGGGATCTTCAAGAACATTTAGTCTTTCCATTGTCTTTTGAAAGACCTGAAGATTTCCATTTTATGGGAACGAAAGGCTGTTAAAAAGCAGCTATATCAGAAGACTAAAACTGCACTGATGCACTCTGAATGCTTATTGCTTCTGGTTTTGGTGCCTTTATCTCAGTGTCTTAGCCTGCCTTGCAGAAGCCTGTGCAAAAAGACTCCTATCAACTTCCACAGGAGAAGAATCTGAAATTGGTTTTAGAGGCTTTAGAAGATAAAATCCCTTTCTCTGCCTATGCTTATGAATGAATGATTGTGTACATTTATGGAGCTATATATATATAAAAAAAATTTAACTCTGGGAGAATGGCACTTGAAAGTACTCTATAAAGTCTGGTCACAAAACTTATCTTTGCAAACTACTTTTAGGACACTTACAAGTTCTTTTTTTTTCATGCACTCCATAAGAATGATGAAGAGTTGATGAGCTTGAGTCCTATTGTAGTTAAAGGTTTTCTGGATGGTAACTAGAAGCTGGTCCCTAAGGGATTCGCTTATAATCCTAAGTGAAAAATGAGACATAAAAGAAGACATTTCCAGAATTAATTCAGAATGTCTGCTGTTAGAGAAACAATTTCTTGAAAATAAATGAAAAAACACAGAATCTTTACGTTCAGTACAGATAAGGAGTTCATGAAGAGTTAGCAGTTACCAGGAAATTAATACTCACACTGGCTCTTACACATCTCATGACCTCAGCAATGATTCAAAAACTGGCAGGGACCTTGAACCTATCCTTTTACCCTGGAATAAAATGCCAGTAGCTCTTGTTCCTGTTCTATATGATAAATATACTTTTGTTAAGAAGTTCAGTCTTCAGAATTTCAGCAGTACATCATACAGAACCCATATACCTTTGCCTCTAAATAGTGCAAGGCCCCTTGCATATAGCTAAAACTCCTTAAATATTTCACACGACCTTGGTTATCTTGCTTATTCTCTTAAACAGAGGATTTAAATTGTTAGCATATCTGAAACCTCCTAACACCCAAATGAGGAACAAACAAGCCAGAAGACAATTAAAGAAATTAGATCAAAAGCATTCTAGAAAGGTCAGAAATGTTTGATTTCTCAAAGCAATCTGAAACAGAGCCCTTCGGTCTTCATCCATTTCCTAATAAAACACATGCATTTTCAGATGATTGCAAACATTACCAGCAGGCCTTCAAAGCAGTGAGACATCTGAGCCTGCAAAGTGCAGTAAAATTCAAAGTTTATTGTGTGAAAATTATTATATTGGACAGCAGAGCTGACAAAAAATTCTCATTACAGACCTGCCTTACCAGATGAACACATTTATCTCATCATAATTATTGGAGAGGAAAATTGGGTACACTGGGAGACAAAGTAATGCAGTGATCAGATCTCAGACAGACTTATCCTGAGACGCTCTTTCAATTTCCTATGAGCTGATAGGAAGGATGAATAAGACAGGAAAAAAAAATTAAGTCTGATCTAAGCTAAGGAGGCTTGGTTGATGGAAAGGAAAAGAAAGTTGCTGAATTATAAGTAATATTGGTAGCATTAAATATGTACTATGTGTAAACATCAAAAAATCCAGCATCAGAGCTGCTCTCTCAATTCAGCAAACAGCATCTGCACTGCTTGACATACTAGTTGTCTGCTTAATATTTAATACAAGCTAAGCTCCAACTCCAGTTAAGGAATCAGGCTATTTCTTCAGTGCTAGATGGGTGTGCCATATCCTAATCAAGACAATATACTAGATTTTTGCCTAAATCTGGCTACTAAAGAAAAAATCCTGATATTCAGAATGACAATGGGGAATGTATGTTACTTGACTGGGAGAAGTAATATTTGTAAATTAAAAACTCAATGCTCTGCTTCCACTTGGAGCATTTGTCAGGACAAATCTTTTACTCTGCAGAGCAGATGAGCTTTACGTTGCTAGTTAAAGGCTTTGTATCTTTAAACTAACCATGCTTTCTGTCAATCAAAGAGTCAGACAACCAACCATAAAAATAACAATTCCAGAATATTTTGGATTAGGAATGACTTTACAGATTAATTTGGGCAACGGACAGGAGGGCTATGGAGCACAATGCTCCAGACCACATCCCCCACTCTGCTCATGGCATCAGGCAGCACAGCCCTGAAGAACCATCACAGATGCAAAAACCAGCAAGAGAATGGAAGGACGCCCAACATTTTTTCAGCTGTTCTGACACTCTTGGAGAATGAAGCTTATTCACACAACACACTAGAATCAGGCAGCACAAATTTTGCAATACATGCAGTAACTACCTCAGCCTTGGCCTAAGGAAGAAAGTAATTCTTGAGAATCATTTGTTCCTTGCTTTTAATGGCTCCCTATCCAGCACCAAACTCTGATGGAGCATGTATGACAGGGTGCTGCACTGAGAGCAAGCTTATTTCCATCAAATACATTCCAAGTGGCAACAATTTCTACTCATTAATGCCAGACTTGACTGACAGAAGCATGTCCCTGTTAGCATTTTGTCCCTGAGATGATGTGGTTTTTTTTTTAATGAAGCTGTATTAAAAGCAAGGCATGTAGTCTTAAATTATCCTTCCAAGCAAGACACAGCTTTGGCAAAGATTTCAGATTCTTACCCTCCTTCTTCTGAATACTTGTGTGCAAAGGACAGAATATCCGATGCTCTTCCGCTCCCATCACATACCACCACAGGGAGAGGAGGTTCTTCTCGTAGACACTCTAAGACAATGGAGATCACGTTGGGACCTCCTTCCACTATGAGCCCAACTACAGGAACACCTTGTCCAAGCCCTGGAAAAATGAGAATAACAGAAACAAAAGAAGTGTCATTGAAACTTAGTTTAAGAGGTTGAGATATTATGAGTGGATGTGATTTCTGTGTTACAGCATCACTTGAAACCAGAGTAGTCAGCAAGAATGATGGTCACTTCATGGCCAACACCAGGACAAGTGTCCACATGCTGTTTCATAGTCTCCAAAGGAAGACAGTGAGATATCTTTCTGCCCTTGCTTTTGCATTATCTCCATACTGATTATTTATTTGATCAGTGTTGGTGAACTGTTTGTAATCTCTTTTGACTGACACCATCTGATAAAACAGCTAACATGATTCTCCTATTACTTCACTAGCTTCAGCTGGATGACTCCCAGCTACTGTGCACCTTTGATGTTTTAACTCTTCATTGGTTACCTACAGGAAGTCTTCAGTAAGGTGACATATAACTATGCTTTCTCCTAAGATAAAAAAATATGCAATTAATTTGTTTATCATGAGGCTGAAATGGCTGGCCGATGGAAGAGACGACAGCTGAGCATCCCTTTGCTGTCCCTGCCTCACTGCGATCTCCAGGCATAGGATGACAAAGGGAAGCCCACAGGTCACATGGTCTCAGTAGCCTTGGTCACAAGATACTTGGGAAATGAAGGACAAAACATTACCTGAAAGCTGACTAATCCCACTATTATAAGTGTTTGAATTCAGTTCTTAATCTGCAAAATGATCAACGCTTTATAAAGAAGATGCACTTTTCTGTAGGGCTGAGAACGCGTGAAAGAGTTCGTGTTTTCAACTTTCATTCCTCTCTGAAGAACAGGAGCACCATGCACAATAACAGCAGAAGCTTGCTGACATCCTCCTGACAGTACACCCCAGATCTGATAAGGAGGAGTCACAAAGCATGGGCCGGCCTGTGTGTCCATGACATCCTTAGTGATTCCTGCTGAGATTTCCAGAAGAGGTGCCTGTACTTGTTAAAAAGAAACAAAACAACTCCCTGTACCTTGTTACTAAGAGGTGTACTGTAGTCTTTCACAGAACTCTTAATTCCTGTACGTATGTACAACATTGCCTTTCTCATGACAAAAATCACCAAACACTACTTAAATCAGAACCAATAGACCCAGACATAGTGGTATTAAAACAAATTATACAGAACATCTTGCCTCTGGACCCTGACTTCCTTATCTTCCAAGCCAGTGCTCCCTTTCACAATGTTACAAATCTCCCAGCACTTCTGCAGAAAAAAAAAAATGAAAAAGCATAGCTATATGTTAGCTATTTCTAATGTCTGTGGCTAACAGTGCATGTCTCCACACTCAAAGCAAGAGGCATCATTTTGGTGAGCTCAGTTTCTTAAGCTTACCACAGGGCAAAAAGTAGTACTTAAGAGACTTGCCAGAATGTGTAGCTATCTTGTGGCTGATGGCTAACTGTGCCTTTTGGCTTTACCTGGCACTCTACTTCATTTTTTTGCTCTACCCATAAGAGCACTTAAATCCTATTAGAAGCTTTTTTAGAGTTAAATGCAATTGTCATTCTTAATGTTGATTATTTCTTATTTACATGAGCCTACACAGGTTACAACAGTATCTGAAAGTTAGAAAAGCAACTGGTAGAACTGATGTCTGTTCTTCAGTAACTCTTAATTGAAGTGTGGATTCAAGGATGATTAACTTTTTTGGACCATTTTTAATTAGTTTGTTCTGGTGGGTTTTTTATTTTAAGTTGCTGGGAAACCACACCTCCTTAATTTTTTTATTTATTAAATATTTTAAAATACTTTTTCCTACAAAAGTGTTAATAAAAAAATGTCTTTTACAAGAATTTTTTACTAAGTAACGACAAAAAAAATTCTAGAAAGTTGTTTTAGAGAGGCTGCAACAACTGGTAGAAACGTTTAACTTCACAAAACTAAATATGAAAGTACTGAAGTGAAATTATCTTGATGGTGGCTTCATTAAAAACCAAAATCCCAGCTGAGTTTATTTGGAAGATCAAAGAATTTTGAGTGTGATATTTCAAATGAAACAAATTCATATAAAGGAGAAAATAAGATTTCACTATGACCTTGGATTCAGAAATCACTGAGTTACACAGGATTCCTGTAAACAGAAAGTGTAAAAAACGTCACCCCATTCTGTGTACTTACTGATGCTTACATATTCTAGTTAAGAGTGCAAAATTTCTTTACATTTCCCTTTCCTTAGATTCTTACTTCTTTGAAGCTTCTCCTTGTTATTTTTTGTCAACTTTTCTTCCTCCCTTTGTGCAGTGCTTACTATTCTGTGTTTTTCATGCTGTTAGATGTGGGCTGTTTCACTACTTATCAGACAGCATATGTTCTAGTTTAGTTACACAGTCCTAATCAAATTCCTGCCAGAAAGAGCTGGAAGAAGCATTTGATTTCAATCCCTTGAATTATTTCAAGCCCTTCTACCCTCCCTTCCTTTAAGACGTTCTGTTTACAGTTTGCCCCACTGTACTTACGTGTGTTAATTTTCTGGAGGGAAATATGTTTTTCCAACTGACGTCGTAACTTTACTTCAGCTCCATATTTACCTAGTGTACCATTGTCTGCCAGAATGAAGTGGGTATGGGAACTGTTGAGCACCGAGAGCTTACTTAGGGGGTTTGACATTGTTTGGTAAACTCGTGTAACCTGTGTGTCAAAAGGATAAATGCACCTAGATTAGAACAAAGAACTCAATGTGAAAATCCCCCACATCACCCAACAGAAGCACATGACTTACAGGGAAACAGATCAACTAGGTCTTTGTAACCAAAACCACAGGAAAAATTAGAAATGGAGCTTGCTTTGACGTTCAAAATTTGCTTCACAGCAGTGTTTTCTCTGGAGGTTGACAGTCACATCTGTGCACTTTCCTGTGTGTTCCCCTAAGCTCATTAATGTACTCTCCTTGATCACACACTGTATTACATAATCCTCTTACTACATTAGAAAATACATTCTCATTTTGAGTTCCTAGTAATTAATATGGCACTGTAGAGTACTCATCTCCAATAAATGCCAGTCTCATACACCTAAAGGCCCTTACATAATTTACAGAAGTCTCAGCATGACTCACTGAAGTTAGGCCCTACAGAGAGATCTCTACTACTGGAAGCGATAGAAATCTCACTAGCTCCATATTTACTTTGAGGTCATATATGACAATCTGACAAATACATTTAAACAACATCTTTTCTTCAAGAAATTGTGTAAATTCAGCTTTCATGCATGCTTTAGAAACAGTGAAAATATTAATACTCCAAAAAGATGGAGTCACCTGTTTTGTTACAGAGATGACACTGCTAATTACACAGGAGCTTCCTTAAATACTTACATCTTTTCCTATCAGATCTTCCTTGTTTTCTACAATGCCCCATGGTGCAATTCCTATGGCACAAATTCGTCCTCTGGATTTGGAAGAATGATCTTTCAAGGCATCTCCCACATGACGAATGACACCTAGAGGTACAATTAATTTCATTAATTCTTAGCACTTTTGAGAGATCCACTAAACAGAATTTTCTTCTTGCCTCTCACAGAGCTTTCAGTAACAGAAAGACCGTTGTAAAAAAAAAAAGAAAAAAGGTAAGAAACTAAAGCTAAGTGTAATTGGAGTAGGAGATTTTTTTTAGCTACAAGGATAACCAACCACTGGAAAAAACATTATAACTACTGGTAGATTCCTTGCTGCTGAAACTAAGCATAAAAATTTTTTTCAGGGGAAACACCAAGTAATGCAAATTGATATTTACCCAGGAAAATCTTACTGTCTAGCCTGGGTAAGAGATTAACACAAATGATTACAATGCTCCTTTTTTGGTCTAGTGGCTAATGACTCATTCATGTAGACTTAAATCTTCTGCCTGTGGGAAAGATTAGTGAATGAACATCACCGAATTCTTAAGTAAACTAGAAGTGCTGGTAATTGCTTACCTGTACTAACACCTCCAGTGAAAATCCAAGCTCCTGTGGTCATAGCAGCTTTTATCAGACCTTTTCCAAATACTTGTTTTAATTTAGGTTGCATTTCAAAGTTCTGGAGGCCTCCATGGACAGAGATTAAAAGTTTGGGCAGTTCCAGTTGCCAGTCTTTTACCATCAGATGCAGCAGAGAATCTGGTTTAGTGTCATATGAGACACGGATATACTGCAAGAGCAATGCGTGACATTATCACTCCATCTGCTCTGTAAATTGATTGTCTCAAGTGGCATTCTCAGCAAAGAAATAAAAAAGCAAATAGGCAAAGAAACAAATCTAAGTTTAGATGCATTCAGAATATTTTTTGCAGAAGCTTGATTTGCTGTTACTTCTAAGGAAACTCAACAGAACTTTCCAGTTCTACCAGGCCTCCGTGTTTCAGGAAGGCAGGGTTGATCTTTATTAGACTTCAAACCTTAGAAAAAAATATGTCTCCATACTGAGTTATTTGGCCCACAAATCTAATACAAACGGAATCTTGGGCATTAATACAAGTAGTAGCCTCCTTGGCTGATATTTATTGACAGCAGCTTCAATGACTGTTTCATCAAAATATTATAAGGCATTTCCTAAGTAGATACTTTTCTCCTGTCTTTTCTCTCTCTTTTTGAGCATCCTGCTCACATCCTTCTAAGGGAGCAAAAAGACTTCCTTTGATTTCAATGGATTATGCATAGAGTGAGCTGGAATCCTGACACAGAGCTATTAAAGCTAACATACCAGATGAATACCTTGGAGTAGCCTATGCTCCTTACCATAGCCTTATTTGAATGTCCTCCTCCCTGGAATTCAAGGTTTCCATAGGCATCAGTTGGGTATGTTTGGGTGTGTTTACTGACAGACCATTTATCTGGCTGAGTTTCCACTTGCTTTGTTTCTTCTCCATCTTTATTAGCTGTTATACTTGGAGGAGGTGGAATATGTTGGTTAATGAGCTGCCCACAGTAGCACCTGCAAGTTAAAATTGGAAGCAACTTTGATTACAGTATCTTCTATATTGGATGATGATTTTAAAAAAGTGAACTAAGAAACAGTAAATCAGAAATCATATTTTCAACTGACCATGCCTTGCTCTACATGAATCACAGAAACACCTCCTGTAGGTCTTATATGTTACATTTGCATATGCACGTATGCCAGAACTACCAGCCCATAGGTGCATGTCTCGCACTTCTCTTCCCATCATCTCCCTTTAAGTGTAATGAGTAAACTAGGTCTCAGTTTCACATGTCTAAATGCAAATCAAATTCAGTTTCTTCATATTAACCTTTTCTGTTGGCCAAAGTAAAAATTACAAATGTTACCTGCTAGTGTCTTTGTTGTTGGCAATTACATAGATGCATTCTCTTTTTGAAAAGGTCTTCTCTATCCAAGCCTTTTGACCCTTGAAACGAAGAAAAAACATGTAAGAATTAGTGTACTGAAATATTTCTGTATGGCAGATAGAGTAACATTTGCCTTCTGTTTTCAACTAGTGCTTTTAAAGACAAGCACTGAATTAATTAAATCACCTTTAAACACCAGATACGTCTACTCATGAAGCAAGTAGGTGATGTGAATTTTCCACTCCTTGGATAAAATTCAAACCTCAAATGTCTGTAAAAACATTTATGCACAAAGATGCTGGTCTTGAAGTTACCATGTTTATCTGAAGGTCTAGTCAAAAATGCCACTGCTTCTTCTGTATTTTAATAAACAGTAAACGGACTCAAAAGTAGTACAGAGAACAAGCATAAATTGTGACAAACAGATTAATAGTATTTACTCCAAATAATACTTTGGTATTGTTCTTTGTATGTAGAAATTGCTTCCCAAAACCTTCCCCTGCTTGTTTAACAATCTTCTCAGGATCAATTTTTCCTGTTGTAAATCAACAGAAGGAAGAATACAACCTTTAATATAAAATAAAACTGTGCTGGCCTATTATTATACTATGCTTGCCAAGCATAAGTTAGACCAAGTTCACAACCATTGAGTACTGCTTTACCTTATTCCTCGTAGTTTAGTGAAGATCAATTTCCTTTGCTATTTTGTGTGCTTCAGGTAAAAACAGTTAATTAACCACTAGATTAAGTCACAGAATATCTGTATTTGGAAGCAAGCTTTTGCATCTTGGTATGAGCTCTACAATAGAGCTGAGCTCTAAGTGTTCTTAAAACCTCTCTCACAGGAGAACCATTATCTACTGCTACATTGAAAAGAAAACCCCTTACATACTCACACCTAAAATTCAGCCACTATAGGCACTACAGTTGCACAATGCATTATGCTCTACTGGCTTATTTTTCTGTGCTAATGAGAGGAAGGCAAAAGCAGGCATTACAGACTGGGAAAATAAAACCTCAGCACATTTGGTCAGCCTTTGAAGTTTCACTGCTTTTGTCTATTTAATCTGCTTAACCAAAGCTTCATTATAATCCAGTACAAATACTTGAGCAGAAACATTCACTGGCAGAAAGCTGGCACTTTCCCCACTTATTTGATACAGATTCTGTACACTTCTCTCTCTGGATTTAAATTTATTTGGTTTCTTGAGGAAAAATTAAGTATGCATACTGCCTCTCTTCAGTTTGAAAAAAAAGAAGTACTTTTTAACAGCCTTGGAATGGATGAATTGTTAAAGGACCATGACAGATCAGCTACAGTTTTCAGACAGCCAGTGGGACTTTTAGGCTGACAGACAAATAGTTGCTGACAGCAAGCTTATGGCACTAAACAAAACACTGCACATTTTCCATTCACCTCTAAGAAACACAAAAAGTGCAAGACCTCGACTTGTTGCTAGCATTTAAGTTCAAACTTGCTTATTGTTGCAAATCTTGAATGTACTAATTAGTACCTTATTTTGAAAAAACCCCACATCTCAGATGCTCAGTGGCATATTTGTTCTCCTTTATGAATACTGACAACAAGTCTCCTAAATTATGATACAACAAACACGCACATCGAGGGCTGCAGACATCCAGTAAGTGAGACAAAGATTCTCTCACCACCACACACAGACAATTAGTCACAATAAAAGTCCATGAATAATCATAATGATAAAACCACCACCAAAGATAGTGAAAGAATTTGGGGGATTAAAGGGGAGTAGGGATGAGAGCTGTCGTGTTGTTGGAGGACACGCAAAGCCCAAACTCTACCACACCTAAAGCCAACAGTCAGCCCTGTCCACAGCCATGATAACCAAAGAGATGCTCCATGCAACAGGGGCACACTTCTTTGCTAGGTGGCTTGGCATACGTGACTTGGTCACAGATTGGGATAGGGCTTCAGCCTTGTCTTGCAACTAGAGAGCATCCACTGTAGGACAGCTCTTTGCCACCTGGAGCCCTACTAAAGAGCTCACGCTCCCCAGCTGCTACGCTCCAGAGAGGAGTACCATGCACAGCTGGTCAGCAGACAAATGGGCATGCAAACAGCAGTGCATGGTGCATGGAGCCATGTACAGAGATCAGATGAGCAGGCAGTGCCTGGCACAGAGGTGCAATGGCAGGGGACCAAATGAATGTATGTCATGCATAATACAGGTTTGACAAAGCTGTTCAGGCTAAATCAAGCACAAAATAATACAAAAATGGAGTTGGCTGGGCAGCAGAGCTCACATCTGTGGAATAAATCAAATTACTTTCACCAACACCTTGTTAAGATGTGGATTGACTATTGTAATTTATGAAAACATTCAGCTGTAACCCTCTTCACAGCATCTTACCAACGTTTCTTGGTACTCTTCCTTCAGCTTGCAGTATGCTGCAAAAGGTGGTATCACTAGGGAAGTCACATCCCCATTGTGTTCCCCAGTTATTAATTAGAATGCTCTACAGAATTAAACTGGGATATTTATGCCAGATTTGAGGAGAGATACTTGCTTTGATGAGAGAAAGAAGTAATCTGCAGGCAGAATGAAATTCATACTGCAGCATATATGTGTGTGTGCACAAGTCCATTCACCATGTTAACAAGTCCACAGACTTTGTAAATGCCTTATAGGTAATCACACACAGTTGCTGTTACTTGAGAGAAAACAAATAAGAACTCTGCCCAATAAACAATTGGGAGAAAAAAGAACTCATTCTACCAGCAGAATTCCCTGCTATCTGGAGCTTAAAAAATGATACAAAAACGATTTCTATTTTGTGCTGCCTTTGTTTGCAACATCCCAGTTACACTATCAATCATTCTTCTTCACTGTGAAGGAATACTTCATCCAAGTGCTGAACTACTCAACATTTCAGGTGATTTGTTCTACCCAGAACAATCGTCATCCCAAATAATAGTGTTCTTGCTTGGAGAAAAATATTCCAAACTCTGTGACAAATGTTAATAGCCAATTTTGTAGTCATTCATGAACTGATAAGATTTTACTGAAACAACCATTGCTAAGACACATAGGGCATAAAACCATAATGCTATTCAGGGAGCCAGAGCTATGAACACAGTGATAGTCTGGGAATCTAGACTAAATTTCCAAATCCCTAGTTCGCATGTGTTTTATCAAAAATAGTTATTTGTACAACAGATAATAGTTTTAGCAATCACTAGAATATAATATCCAATAGAAAGAAGATCTTCTATTATTTGCTCTTAAAGTATAGCACTGAGAAGGGATAACAGTTGTAAGATTCTTTCAAATAAAAGACTATTTCCTCAAGGCAATTCATATTCTCATCCCAATATATTTTTCAAATGGTTCCAGCTGAACCTGGGCGTTTGCAGCAACCTTGTCAGGACACCATTTGACTGTGTTTGAGACTAACACAACAGGCAGGATGGCAGTGTCATCCTGCTGCTGATGTGGAAACCAGTAAGAAGTTCTGTGCTGCACAGATAGCTGTAATGAGCTTTCATGCCTTCATTATGCTTTGTGTTCCTGGCCTGCAGGTTAGGCATGCAGCAAACCTCTGCTGAATCAAGATGAATCATTTTCTCTCCACATTGATTAACGTAGGGACACAGTCTACAAAAGGAAGTAAGAGGCCCTCTTTTCAAAGTTAACAGAATTCTGCTGCATCTCTTAGAAATATACAGCTCTTCCCCAGAGGTTTAGAGACGTGAAAAACAGCTATAGCCTCAACACCGCAGCAGACCTGACTTGCTCTCACATGGTCAGCTATACCAAGCTCCAGCACAAAGTACATGGACACACATTAGTCAAGTGTGCTGGATAAGCTCAGACACCCTGCTGAGAGGCAGGCACAGCTGCTTGGCCACAGCTAATGCAACTAAAATAAACCAACTAAAGAACCATACAGAGCATACCACAGGACAGCTTGGCTCAGCACTTGTCTGTGGAGAACATACTTCGTGTAATTTTGCAACAGAGAGGGTTTTTTTGCATGGAATGCAGAAAGAAACTCACTGACCACGTTACACACCAGACCTACCACATTTTAAGATAGCAGAAGCCGTTTCTGCAACAGTTCAGCCCCATTCTTTACTGTACCAAATGTCAGGGAAAGGTTTTTCTAAGAAGTGCTAACAATAATGTATAATGTTCATTTGTTATCTATTCCAGTTCTGTTATTAACTTGCCAAATTCTCCTCCTGAGGTTAGCCCTTCTATTCTAGATGCTAAGGAAATGAGGAACACAAATATATGTCTGTACGCTGAGATTTGTTTTGGATTTCTCTTCCAAAAAACCCCTTCAGCCTGCAGACACTACAGATTTACTCCAAGATCTTAATTATCTTGTGTTCAGTTAGAACAAGCACAAACCAAGTTGCTAGGATGGGAAGTGCTGAGTAACTATCTATGGGCACTGGCTTTATCCCTGCCTACAAGCAAACATTCTCAAGAGGCCAAATACAGCAGAGCGGATGAGCACAGAGAGATTGCAAGCAGCCTCTAGCCAAAGTAACCTGGTAATTACCAGTTTTTTCTACAGATAATTTGTTAATAATTCTTATTCAAATATATAAGGTAGAAAAATGCTATGATGGTGAAAACCCACGTGATTCAGCAGCCCTAACAGCAGATCTTCCTTTGTGAAACCCATCAATAATCACAACCAACATAACATTTTAGTTCCATCATTACAAAACTAAGCCTATGAATAGTTCTAACTAAAATTACCCATATGCTTAGTTCTTCTGGTTATTTGTGGTTTAGAAAATCGTGTCACTAGGTGCTAATTATGCATACAAAGACCAACCTGCTCTTAGAGATGCAGATGCACAATCCATTGAATTGAACAAGGATATCTGAAAGATCTGGCTCATTCAAGTCCTTACTATTAAGAATAATGACTATTAGAGTAGAAATTATTAGAGTGCTGTTTGGAAAAAAGGGTAAAATATAAGCACATCTTTGATATAAGACGTGGCAAGTTACTAGTCTAGTGATAACTTCTATAAAACTTCTGATAAACCAGTTAAATATGCTGATTTTTCATACATGGTATAATTGCATGGTTTGAGACCTTATAATAATTTTTCCTCAAGAAGTAGGGCAAACCAAGAATGAAAAACATTTTAAGAGAATGACTACATGTTGTGTGAGATATTACTTACCTGTAAGAGTTTGCTCTAAATGTACAGTTCTACTTAGTACTAGTTGAAGTACTGGTTGACTTGAAGAACTTATACTGACATTTTCAAAATGTGGTGAAAGCAAGCCACTATTTAAGGCATACTACTAGGCATGTTAATAAAACACACTACCAAAACAATTACTACAAAGTGAAATTTCTATATTGAGAATAAAATACATGTGTAAGATAGAAGGCTTGAAAATCTGGAGATGCTGAACATATATATATTGAGAAAAGGTAACAAATACTTACTTCTGTCTTCTGCTTTCCGTAAATATGCACTCTTTTTGCAAATATATTTAATACACTAGTTAGCCAATCTGTCCCTTAAGAAATTAACATTAGTTTGCAGCACATAGTTTTCCTGAAAGCAAGATTCTCCAGGTAAAATTCTAGTTTGACCTGTTGAAAACTTGTAACTTGCTGTGGCCAATTTCACACTCAGTAAAGCAATTCTTTTCCAGGCATTAGCTAATATGTCAGCTCTAACAAAATATGTCACTCAGCCACATTTTATACCCTGCTGCTTTCTGTCATTTGAAAAAAAAAAAAGAATTTCCAGCTAATTTAAATCTTGGGCTGCAGAGTTTGCACAAAATGATTTCATATAATCTTTTAGAAATCATTGTGAAAGCATTGGAACTCTAGGGTTAAATTAATTCTAGGAGACACTAAATATGTGTGTTTAAAATACTGTATTGTATAAACCTGACAGTTGCCAACATTCATAGTACTTTCTCAAAACTTGGGTACTTCAGGACTGAAATAATTACAAAAGGTGGAGGCAATTGGAGATTTGAAATGGGTTTATAGATAAAAACAGTTTTCAGAAAAGTTGTTCAATCTTCTTTTCAGTCCTTATGCATCTAAAACTCTAGAAGCTGTGAGTAAAAAGAACTAACAGGTACCATAGAACCAGAAAAACCACTATCTCCAGCAACATTCCTAGACTTTTTTTCGTGGTGTGGCACACTTTGTTCATCTCTAAAGAGAGAGAAGAATATCTCTAGTTTCAGCAGATCATGATACAATCCAGAAAACACAGCACAGGAAATACTCTGCCTGTACTGATATACAGTGGTATTTACAGTTGTCAAGTATTAGGGTATAACTCACATATTTGGCTTTAAGCTGTTTGCCACATTCTACCATTTGAATTTACATGATAGAGGGGAAAAATACTATAAAGGCTTCAGTTTACTGGACTTAACCCAATACCAAAAACGGGGAAGAAAAGTTTTAAAACCTGAATTAGGGGAGTTAAACAGGACACAAAGAGGCCAGAAGCTGTGTTTGTGGCTGGCTGTGGCTTAATAAGGACAAAGACATGTCTTCTTAAAACTACTGTTATTCTGATATGTCCCTCCTCAAGACCCCAACCGCACCACAGCACAAGGGCTAGGCATGACAGAAGAGTAGAGGCAAACATCATTCTTTGGAGTTGTGATTTGAAGAGCTTAGAGATAACAAAGGCCAAGAGCTTCCTTGGCTCCTCAGTCATTTGAAAGATTGGTATATGAATACTTAGGGAGCACATGTAGGCTAGATCTTGGTAAGGGACTTCTCACAGGGACTTCTCATCTTAAGAGCCCAATATGCTTCACGGCAGAAACGCATTACTTCAAATGACAACGGCAGCTTTGTTAAGAGAGATGTGATGAGGCTGCTTCTTTCACTGGGAAACCCCCTTTACTGGCAACCCTAACTGGGGTACAGAACACCATCATAAATTATATGCTCTTTTCTGTTCTAAGATTTCCATGATGAGCATGGAGCATGTACTTTGTGCTAGAGCTTGGTATAGCTGACCATGTCAGCTACCATCAGACCTTGATAAACTCAACTGGAAACAAACAGCCACCAAAAGAGGCTTGCTTATATTGCTTGTTGCCAAAATTGAACTCTAGAAAAGTATTACTGGTGAATTTTGAAAACTGAAAACAATCTCAAAACAAAGCAAAGTCCCAACCTAAAAAACAAAAATAATCCCTCAGAACTCCATCCCCACTTGCTGCAGAAGTAGCAATACACTAACATTTGAAACACTGAAATATGTAAGACATGTTCTCACCTAACCTTTCTTTGCCAGCATTTCCACATCTCATTATAGCCATACCCAAACAATTTTCTAATTCTGAAGTGTTTCAAGACACCTTTTTTTGGACATGAAAACTCGTTCTGTCTTCTTGCAATTAGTACTTCTGTTTTGATGTCTTTCAAACTACACAGGAAATCTAGGAAGCAGTCTAATCAGAATACTGTCATTTCAACGGAATTATCTTTCTCCAATCAATTGTAGGTCAGTATACATCACTTCAGTGCAAATTTCAATTACACATACTAATACTAAAAAGGTAGCAAAGCAAAAGACGATCAGGAATGAAACAAAAAATCATTTAAAATCATGTCCTACCTGCTAGTCACTGGAAGCGTTTCAGAGTTTGGAAAGATGAATTATACATCTAGAATAAATAAATTGCATTTTAACTCTGAGCTTCTCTTCCATCTTTCTGTTTATTGTTCAGATTCCTTATTCATCTTACTGTTAGAACTTCCAGTCTCTCTGAAGTTCATGAGAATTCCCAAGGAGATGAGTTTCCACCACTTTAAGAAGAGAATCTCATATGATAAGCATGTGAGCAGCTTCTTTGTTCAAACCAATCTCATGACTCCCTTTGAAGGTAATCCTTTAGAAGTCTCATGACCCATCTCCCTGCCCAGAGGGTATTTTCATCTCATGGTGGAACAAGGCACAACAAATCTACTTTGATAGTGCCCAAATCTCCAATTTGTTAAACCTCCTTTCCTCTCTTCAAACAGTGGATGTACTAGCTGTAAAAATGCCGGCGCTGCAGAAAGGCTAAAGCAGGAGCTGAAACTTTTAATTTGAAGTATCCCCTCCCTTCTGCTAAAATATCAAAGTTATTTGCATAATTGAGACAATTGGACATAATAGTCCTTTCAGGGGTCCTCATTAGATGTACAGCTCTACATTCTTTGAAAGGAAGAAAAAAGGAGGTCATACAGCATTAATTACATCTAATCCTTTTTAGAACAATTTGAAGTTGGGCAAAATGCTGCACTAAAACAGTTGAAGTCATAAATAAGCCACTCATTTTGTAACTTTACATATCACATGCATTTTCATACCCTGCTGCTTTTGTCAATTTAATAAATTCCTTTGCTACAAAGGGATTCTTTTGCATCATCTCGTACTTTAAAACTACCAATAGCAAAGGACGCAGTGTGTTGTAAGTAGTTCTTGCACTTTGTCGTAGTTCTTCTAGCTTGTCTTGCTGTGCTGGGTGCCAACGTAACACAATAGCTAAGGATGACATCTAGAACAGATCACATCTAAGGATCAGACTATCTAGAGCTAAAGGCAGTCAGTCTAACTCCCTGCTTCTGCAGCACTGCACTATACAGACAAGTAGTTTGCTAGACTCTGAACTTATTTCACTGTTGCTGTACCTGAACTCCAGCGTAATGAACACATAGACATTGGTGATTGACAGCAAAATATTTTAAAGACACAATTTTAACTTATGCCAAAGAATGCAGCTGAAATAGCTTTGTTTTAGAACCATATCCTGCTCTCCCTAATGAGAAAAAGTTCCTGCTGACTTCGTAAGAAACAACAACGGGGTATGGAAAACTACAATGCCAAAGACTTAGACTTCATTTCTGCTTGAGGAAATGGTACATTTTGAAGAAAGCAAGACACTAGTAAGAGAGCACAAAGTCAAAGAAAGTAAGCAACTAAGTCTCTTGTGGGGCACAATGATCCATTAATAAAGGAAATACAGAGCATTCCTTCATTTAGGGAATTTTTCTACTTGAAGTCTTCATCAAAAGTTCACTAAATTTAGTGAGAAACTCTCTGTCCAATCAACAGACACTGAAAGGTATATCACAGGTGTACTCTGCAGCTGCATAAATTTCTTTGTGTTCTTTCAAAATCACGTTGCTGGTTCTGACCCCTGAAAACACATCAAGCTAAAGTTCCCAGTTGCAGAAGCTGACATCCTGTTCAAGCAAAATGATTGTCTCAAAGCCACTACCCACCAATCTTGAAAGCTGAGCATAGAAATAGAAAACATACAATAAAGTCAACAGATGTTTCTTTTTCCAGTGAAAATCAAATTTCAGACATAGTGGCCTTTATGGATACCTCTTCTATCTGGAAAGTGGTGTACTCTGTGAACTAGAAAAAGTTGACCTACTGTACAAACTGAACTTTTTCATTAATCAAAAATATATAGAACAGAAAAATCTATACAAAAAAGTGATTTGGGCACTTAACTCCCTTCTGAAATTAGAACTCAGAGATGCACTGTGGTATGTTTCTTTGGCTAGTTTCTCTATAGCAAGAGAAATTAAAAAGGAGTGAATCGCTTTTTGCTCTTGAATGAGTTCTCCTTGGTCAACCATTATGCAAGAACACAGCTTGTATCTACAGTACCTGCATTTGGAAAACAGGACATGTTTAAAGAATCAATACTGGAAACATCATGTCTGTATGTTTTTGTCTTCAATTTTTTAACTCAAACTGCAGTGACAGAAATGTACTCTCAAGGAAGTACAGTATTTTTGAAAATCAAATGCAAGTTTTGTTGACTCTTCCCATAAGAGAAGTTTGATAGGCATGCAAGCATGCCAACAGAGTCCTTCTACAACACCATAACTGTCCTGCAAGTTTAATTTAAACTTCAGTTTAAGTAACAAGACTGGTGAAAGATAACCAAGCCATGTGCATCCACCCAAAAGGAAAGAAATTGTAGCTGTTAAAGTGTTTGGTTTAAGGTGACTGAGATCAAAGCCCCCCTCTGCAAAAAGTAAGAACATTTTCCTCACTTGCTATTGCAAATAAAAAACTGAGTTTCAAAGATGCTGAAAATACAACTTTCAGACTGGATGCTTTAAGCAAAGTCAAAGCTTGTCAGGATGCCTACACACCAATGAGAATGTTCTGAACAGTAGTTCAGATAGCACAAGATATCATTTTATATATAAAAAAATATAATGATAACATAACAATTATATAATATAATAGGAACTAACTAGCATGTTCTGGTAGTGAGGCAGGAAACAGCCATGTAAAAGCTAAAGGACATATACACACTATGTGTAAAATAAACCTTAATCGAGTTCTTTCCAAATCATGTTGCTAGTTCTGACCCCTGAAAACACATCAAGCTAAAGTTCCAGTTGCAGAAGCTGACATCCTGTTCAAGCAAAAGGATTGTCTCAAAGCCACTACCCACCAATCTTGAAAGCTGAGCACAGAAATAGAGAGCATACAATAAAGTCAACAGATGTTTCTTTTTCCAGTGAAAATCAAATTTCAGACATAGTGGCTAAAAACCTAATAAACCTAATAAACATGCACTTCTGTTGTCAAGGGTAAAAAGCCTACTGTCTGCTGTACTTACTGTCTGAAATGCCTATGACAAAATTCTGCATGGTAAGAGGAAGAAATCACTGGCATTTAATTCCCAATATATAATTCTGTCAAGTTCAGCCAAAGTGCTCATTCAGAGTTCAAAGGAATAACACACATGAGTGAAAAAAATTACATTCTCAGAGAAAATGCCACCACACAAAAGATAATTTTCATGGATGCCTGCACTCATACTATGGGAAGGCTCACAGCACTTGGAGTTTATTTTGTGACAGGGCTTGATATAAATGCACTGTGAAGGAAAGGGATAAAGATATGCATCTCTCTGCTGCCCTCACTGTGACTGTCTCAGAAAAAAATTCCCTTGGTTTCTGACAGTACTCAATATCCACATACTTGCAGGGAGTAAGCAGGAACTAAGAACGGACAAATTTGGTTTTATTGATTTAAATAGTGTCTTCACATACAATATAGAGGCATTAGTCTATGCCAAAAGAAGCTTTACTTACATCCTTCACTGTCAACACATGCTGTTATTACTCCCATTGCCAAAACAAAACATGTTTGCTTCACTGATAGCTAACAACATTTATCTTCAAAAAGTAACAAGCTGTTCAAATTTTACTACAACTGCTGCAAATCTAATACCTGGGTAACCAGTTGTGCTTATGTATGAATAATTGAAAATTCAGTAAACCTCACTGTTTTTCCAAGTGCTAAGTTTCAGCTGGCATGTTTGATAGCTCACTTAAGAAAATGCTATTAGCTGCACTCAGTAAGAAAAAGATAAAACACATTACACAGTTCTCTGATCTAATGCATTTGTTGATCTCTCCCACATGTGTCTACATCAATGAAATCGATATAAAGACTGACAACATAAAATTTCTTTTCTGATACTGGTCTTGAAACTAGTCCCCTTATACAAGCAAATTAACTCACCTAGTACAAAGGAATTATTTTTCCCTTGTTTACTTCTACCCTGTTTGTGCAGCATTCTGTGAGATCTAACAGCCATATGATGCAGTGAGAGGTGCATTCATACATTAAAAATAGTATTTATGGATAGCAAATGTGGGAGCTGAACTTTGAAATACCAAAACGTAGTCTAAAAAGATGGAGTGTTTTGTAATTTTCCTGCAAAATTAGATATAAGATTGTACATGAGTAGGAACTGAGCTAGACTACATGCAAAATGCCTAGGGAATATATTGTAATCTTCCTTACAGACTAAATCCAAATTTTAAATGTCCCAGTACACTATAAATGCAGAAGCCATAAAGGAGTGAACGAGAATTAGATTGCAACATAATTAAGAAAAAATTGAAGGAGGAGGTCGTGGGGGAACCACAAAAACCAGTTCCAACATCCCCCTGGGACATGAGTTTCAACATTAAGAGAGGAACTAAATGTTACATACAAGCCAAGCCTGTTATCATAGCTGAAACAAACTGCAGCTCAAAGAATCCTCTGTTTTTTCATGGCTGAATTAAATCTTGAACCAAGGACTAAAATTTTAGAAAATGTAACACTACTCAACTACTGAAAGTTGTGATGAGAATTAATACAAATGTCACAGATGGGGATGTCAGAAGAGATAAGAAATGACACGACAGCAACGTGCCTGTGAGGAAAAATAAGCTAGCTGAGACTCAGTCAGGAGTAGATAAAGATGAAAGGCTGGATTGCTCATGACAAGCAATGGAATAGGGTTATTTATTCATAACCATCCCAATACTACTGTTTTGTAGCAGAAAAATTTGTCACCATTCACTGTAATACTTTATTGGCCACAAAGAACTCATGAAGCAGTAGCACATGTGCTTTTCTCTGTGAAAAGACAAAAGCAATCCTTGAACTACAAGTCTCTTAATTATTAAAAAAAAATTAAACCTCTTTAAAAGTGCATGTCCAAACAGATTCTGGTACAACACAACATTTGGTGTCACTATCAAATCTGCAACTAGGCAGACTATTTGAAAAACTCAAAGACAAAACATTGGAAGAGCAAAGTATTTTGGGCCATGATCACTGAATGGGTTCAAGACTGAACCAGATTGAAAGTGTCTCTGGCTCTGGTTATTTTCCTTTTTATTTGGAGGCAGCAAGTTAGCATTTGGTACCTGAGCACAAATGAAAGGCTTGCATGTAGTGATGTGGAAAGCTCAAACAAAGAACTGAAGGCAGTGACAAAACACCCAAGGCAGAACAAAAATCTCACCAAAAGCAACTGTAGTTTTTGCTCCTGAGTTACACAGGACTGTTTTCCCCTTTGGAGCCCAAGGTCTCACTGCAAGATGGAATGTGCTGGTGAGGTGGCTGTGGAAGGGGAAAGGTAGGGCTGTCACCTACCTTTCTGCATTGAGGGTTAAAAGAGAGCACTCATGGTAGCCTCTAGAGCTCAAAAAATCCTGAGTTCATAAAAGCAAAAAAACAACTCCAAAGAAGAAATAATTTGGTAACAAAACAATCATGAATCCTCTTCATATCAGTGAATAATTACCCAGGCATTCTGGATGTGGAACAGCTAATACAAATAACAGCTCAAACAAAGTAAAATCAATTAACAGTATAACCCATGAACAATAATGTTGAGAAATGGCTTAGTTCCCAATCTGATTTCTATAAAGCAAGCTACATTTTTTGAAATGTGATAATCTCTGCTTAAAATGGGTTTGAATGTGCAGTGGAATTATCTGCCTGATTTGAAGTACAGACTATTATCCCCAGCAAATTTATGATGACCTTAAGTAGGATCTGATGAAACCATGCAGTGTTGTCCCATTTAGCCTTACACAGCAAACTTTACCTGCTCATAAAATTGTGAAGTTAGTATTATTCCCAAGCCAAACAGTTGGTAGATGTTCTGAAGTCATGGAACATTTGAAAAGAAATCTATTGTTATAAGTGCAGATCCTGCTGATCAATAAATGGGTTAATATAAATTAAAATCACAGTTAGTTACTGAAAGGCACTGAGGCACTGCAGCTTTCAGCTTTGTCAAGTGCATTATGTTCCCCCCAGTAATTAAAACAGAAATGCCAGCAAGCAGCAAATACTCTTGTTAGATAGATTCTGAAGTTAATAATTCTAAGAAGTATTGAGGGGAGGAGGCAGGAATCTCTAAATCTATTTTAGTTTCAGTAATCTTCAGCTGCACAATTGCAAAAAAAAAAGGGGGGGGGGGATTTTTCCCTAGTGTGTTTAGTTTTACATGTTTATGCAAATAATTTCTGTGCTTACAAGTGTGGTAGTTGCTGAACAAATGCAAGTGTTTCTGAAAAGATGCTCAGTTTCTTTATATGCCACGAAACTTATATGCATAATTCAGCCCTTTAGTTTTCATTAATGTAGCTCCATTAACTGTCATGCCATGTGTTCATTCAGTGAAGGCTTGTAGCATTCCTGTTAGCTCCTTTTTCCTCCTTTTGCTAAAGGAAAGTGCAGTGGGGAAGAAAGAGAAAAAGAGAGAGAAAAGAAAGTCTAATACTGACATAAATTTTCTGCTACTTGAGCCTGTTTAGGATGTTCTTCTCTGGTATGACACTGGCTTTTTTTTTTACTTTAAGTCATGTAAAAATTTTTCACTCTGACCTCTTGCTATGCTTGACAAATGCAGGTAGGCTTGAACAAGAGCTCACTTAGCTTACAGCTGTGAAAACCAAGAAAGGGCATCTAGCTTCTCTGAGTAGTTTAAGAAAGGTCAGTATAAATGAAGGCAGAGAGATAGCCACGACTATAGCACAAAGTAGAGCCATCATCAGCAACTCTAATTAGGCAGACTCCAGGCTTTCTTTATCTGCATTGTTAGCAATAACTGAATTTTTTATTTATGCCAGTACTTGACTTGAAACAGAAGACACTCAGGGACAAGTATTAAAAAGCCAGACAAAAATCTCTGTCTTATAGATACTATAGATATTATAATCATTAATCAACACATACTCTTTCCTCATCATGTCTTCTTATCTGCTCTGCACAGTGTAGTTTGCAAATTGCTTTAATTCCTAAAGATACTATGTATTATTCACTGCATAAATTCATTCAGATTTTTCTTTGTGTTGTCTATATCTTTTTACTACATTTATTACTTTTCTCACAATTCTGATAGAGGCTTTGACATAAATTACACAGGCATACCTAAATTATGCCTAAAGATTAAAAAAATGCCTTTTCAGAGAGCAGTAGAAAGTAACAGCATGCTTATTTTATTGGTTTTGCAGGCTGGAAGTTCCCATGTAAGATTAGGTAAGATGATTTGTGCCTTTTAGTTGCAAAGCTCAAGCTAAGCTGGATGCTCTCAGGATGTGTTCTCAGCACTGTTTGACTTCGCTGAATGTGCAGTTCCATGAAACTCTGATTACTACAGAATTACAGCTTGCTGGCATAGAGCACTAGCATGAGATTTTCCTTCCCCCCCCCACCCCCCCAAACAGTCATTCAAGAAGGATACAGGGGAAAGAAAACAGGAAATGGACTTGTTATTTAAAATACTACCAGCAATCATCATTTCATTTTATCATAATGCTATTTCAGACCTATCTGTGACCAAACCTGTGCACAACAGCATGGGTTTGTTTTGTCAGGGAAAAGACCAATAAAACATTCAAGACTTTGTTTTTGGTTTGGTTTGTTTTTTTTCTGT
Source organism: Bucco capensis (assembly GCA_013396975.1). Classification (NCBI taxonomy): domain Eukaryota; kingdom Metazoa; phylum Chordata; class Aves; order Piciformes; family Bucconidae; genus Bucco; species Bucco capensis. The sequence continues at coordinate 730,784 of VWZO01016436.1, read as the reverse complement.
TTTGAACAAAAGAAAGCAATATGCTTGATTTACAGACTGCAAGTTAAATGAGTAGTTCAAAAAAAAAAAAAGAGATTATGATCAATGCTTCAAGCATTGAGATGCAAGACTGAATAAAACAGAAGTAGAATGCAAAGCTACAAGCAGGAGTTGATGAAAGAGCATTGTAATTTAATATGCTCTGCCACACAGCTAAATCGCAGAGATGAAACACCTCCTTTGCTTTTCCAACAGAAAGGTGGGATTTATAGCATTTCTCTTCAGTCTTTTTTTGTGAATAGTTTCAAATGTCTAAGCTATTATGTGCCTCCCCAAGAGAGCCATTTGGTATCCAGAAAAAGCAACAGTGTCAAAAAGTCACTTGAGAACATCTTGAAGGTAAATACAATGATCTTGAAGGATCATTGGCAGTTTGGACTGGTAGCTTAAAAACCTAGCTTCACTCACTACTAAGTAAGACTCCTCAAACAAGAACAACATTTTACTTGTCAAACTAAACTAAGAACATTTCCTTAAATCCCCTTTTTGCTAAAGAGTCATTTGAGCAACGCCTGTTTGCTCAGTCTTGTTAACATACAGTTCAGTGAAAGATGAGTTTGCTACTGAACAAGAACCAATCCCAGAAAAGGCTGAGAAAGAGAGGCAGGATTTCAAGAAGGACATAAAAACAACAACAAAAAATGTGCCAAAACCACTTGGCATGAGAAACATACCAGCTGTACTTCACTAATCCATGGCTTATCCTTGGAAAGACTCACAAATCCACTCAACCAGCAGGCTGAGTGCCATTTTATTGGCAAGAATCAAGAACAAAATGGAATCAAATATATACTCATAATACTAGCTATTGAAAATTATGCTTGGGGCTGACAGAGTATGTATTAAGGACTCTTTGCTTAATTCAGCCACAGAAAATGAAAAAATGGAAACAGAAAAACTAAATGTAGGAATGTTCTAGAAAATAGCTTCATTATTGTGGCCTCATTGCTGCAATACATATACCCACTGAACTGCCTCCAACTCCTGCATTTTGGAACTGTTTTAATGAAAGCCAAGAACTGAACATATCACATAGAAATACCTAGGTGTATTTTTTTTTTGTTTATAGCTGAGGGACATTGCCAAAATAAACAAGGAATGATCTGTACAGTTAATGTTTGCATGATGTCTGTATCTGCTGAAAGCTACTGTACATCACTGATACCTGTTTTGGTGAGTGTGGTGTGATATTTTTTTGTTGGAAGGAGGTTGCTTTTGTCCTTTTCTTTGGAAGCTGCCAAATCCACACATTTTCAACTCCCCTCTACTCCTGCACATCTTTGAGTCTGAATTACACTTAGTGTAGCTTTTCTATCAGCTCAGTATAATTTTGGCAACAAAATCCTAAACCTAGTCAAACCACCAAACCCATCATTAGTTGTTTTGCTAATGAGCTTTTATAATAAACGTATCTCAAAAGTCTAAGTTTAACACTATAAATTACTTGAGTTGGGAAAAAAAAATACAGAAATCGTTAACTAGGGAGATTTTTGTCATGTTTATGACCCTTTGGCCAATATGTGAACATTTCTCAGCACCTGGGAGGTGTAGGGGAGACAGAGAGAGAGTGAGCACAGGGAGTGAGAAAAGGTAATACAGCCTTTGCTTTCAAGGTTCCTGTCCACAGTTACGATAAAGCAGCTCTATGATGACTGCTTGATTAAAAATTAATTGATGTGGTAACTTAAAGATATGCTTTATTTAATAATTAAGGCATGGGAATTAAATTGGACTATTTACTGAAGTCTTATTATAAGGTATACTCAGAAAAAGATCCATGATCTTCATTGGATTATTAATGAAGGACGAGGGATTTTGTTCTATCACAGAGAAAGAATCCTTTCTGTCCTATCTGTCTTGTGCAACAACTGGTCCTTGTTTTGGCTCACTACTAGGGAACACATGAATTTTAGTGGAAGACTTCAAAGTGAGGTCCTTTCTACATAGCATGGCTCTATCTAGTGGTAGATTAATCCAAGTGCATCTGACTGTTTAAAGAAGACTAAATCATGAATCTGATGACTTGGATGAAAGCCAGGAAGGTGACACTTTCTTATTGTGACCTAATGTCATTCACCTAGCGTGGAGATACACCAGGAAAGATTTTACTGCTAGCTAAATCCTATCTTTGCATACATTGGAGAATGTGAGTCCATGGAGAGTTCTTGTAATGAACATTTTTCCACTTTTTTGGAGGATGTCCCTGCCCACTGCAGGGGGGTTGGACTAGATGGCCTCCAGAGGTCCCTTCAACCCAAACCGTTCTATGATTCTATCATTCCAATACATTTTCAGGAACAAACCATGAGCTCCAATTTTTATTCAAACAGGGGACCTAAATACTGGCCTGACAGATAAACCCATCGAAGTCAGCGGGACAGTTTCCATGCTTAATTCTGTACACATGCTTTCCCCCTAAATTGGGACTTAAAGATGTCACAATTACTGTGGGCATGTTTGAGTAAAGTGGAGGGGGTGGCTGGGAAGGTTCTGTTTAACCACTGCCATGGCTCTGTGGGAGATAAGAAGTCTTACAGCTTCCCCAGCCTCAGCACTGGATGATTAGGGGCAGTGCCATGAGTGCTAAGAGCATTAGCACTGGACTTGTTCACCTAGGAAGCAGGATCTGCATGCAATTGGCAATACAGTCTTCCTCAGCAGGATTAAGCTGGGTACTTCTCCATACCCTCTGTGCTCTGCAGCACTTGCTGTGGGAGAAATGACTTGGTACTGCAGACCTACCAGATCAATACAACATGTTGAGTCCAAAAAGCTGTGCAGCCCAATTCAGAAAATGCAAATGGCTGCTGCATTTTTTTCCCCAACCTCATCATCCATCTAGGACCTGTATTGGACACTAATCTGTGTCAGCTTCTAATCAAACATAGCAGTGGGAAATCTGCTAAGTTCTGTCCTCTGTAACTCAGTAATGAATTTAATCAGCACAGGGGAAAGGTCACTAGTTTTTGCTGGTAATTACAAAAGTTCCACAAAAGTATGACTACATTTTTCCCAAGCACACTGGGCCATTTATCCAGTGGAGGCTTAAGGAAATAATGGGCATTCAGACAGCAGTTACTTGATTAATGCTGTAATGATAATTTTGGTTAATAACTGTATAATTAATTACAGTTTAATTTAAATTATAACAAACCTGCTACACACCCAAGTGTAGCAAAACTAAAATAGCAACGTAAATGCACTGCAGTTGGTGAAAAAAGTCTTATCTGCTGCATATAGCCAACACCAAAAAACAATGAGTAATTTTAAACACTGCTTAAGGTTAAGGCTAAGCCCAACAAAATAATTATATGAAATAAGCTTTTAAAGTTGTGTAACTGTTTTCTAGAAAATCTGGAAAGCACATTTCTTTTAGGATGATTAGAACACATGATCTGGGGCCTGTCAATACTCCTGGTACTGGGATTGGGTAATTCTGGTCACTAAAAAATTTCAGCTGTAAACAGTCTCTCATTCAAGATGCATCTGTTTCTCTGCATCTTTTTCTCTACATATTATTCCAGAAAGTAACTTGAAGATAAGCTTCATTATTTTGTGCACAGGAATTAAATAGGTTTACAGCCCAGTTTTCATGTCCTTTTCAGCTCATGTTTTATCTACCATTTCTGCTGTATTTTTATTGTAAATTCCTCAAATCTGCTCTAAATTAACTTCTATTCTAGCAAAACAGTAAAATGCATCTGATTTTTTATGTGCCTGCATGTAGAACAAAAAAACACTTCTCTATTTCACCATTTTGAAGAGCAGTAATGAGAAGTTTCATACTGGCATGGACAAAAAAAAAAGAAAATAAAATATCTGTAGAATATTTTACATTATCAATAGGAAAATTATTTGAAAATCAAAGTAAAGTGATTTGACCAAGCTAAATACTTCCCCCTGTTCTCCATTCACAGGAAAAAAATCAAGATGACAGCCTGGTTTACTGACTCGCCCTTGTTCTTGATTCAAGCACAGTTTGCTAATGAACTAGACCTGTAAGATTAACAGAGTTTAAAGTGGACCATTTCACATTAGTTTCTACCATATAAAGTGTGAATCTCTTCGGTTTTCTAAATGCTGACTCAGATGCCTGAACACAAGTGCCTGGCACCAGTTCAGATGCCTGGTGTATCAAAGGCATCCTCCCAGGACTAGCATCCCAAAAGCCTAGCATCCCACAGGGTCTAAGGAAGACCCTCTCAGAAGCTAGAGGCCAGAGAGGATGGGAAATGGTACTAACTGCTTAAGTATCTCAATTGTGCCCTTGTGCATTCCTCCTGATAATGCTCAGTTATAGAAAATAAAGGAATAGGGCTCCTCCTTCAGTGCTAGGAAAAATAACTTCAAAACAGTGTAACTTAATTTTAAAAAAAATTTAACAATCCTACTGAGCAACACAGGTAGGTTAATGCCAGAAAGCTCAGAGGCTGCATTAGTGGGTTTATTCATCTCAGCTACTAAAGGTTTATCAACAGCAAAATGTTAATATCATAGGATTAATTATGGAGGAAGCAAGTGATGATTAAAATTAACTTGGTCATCAACTGCAGTTGGACACTAATGGCAAATATATTGGACTAGCCTTTTTTAACAAGCCAGTTATTTCTCTTCCCATTATTTCCTGAATGTGATAGGCAACTGCAACACTAATCCAGAGCACTCAGAAGACAGCCAACCCTGGCTCTGCTCTTCAGGCTGGCTCTCAGCATGGGTTCATATTTCCAAAGGCCCAAACAGAACATAAACACTTAATGCTAAATCTCCATTCAGAACCTGCTTCAGCTGCTCACATCCCTCAGTAGCAAGCAGATAACAAGAGGCAAGGCAAAGTGCCAAGATGCAGAGAGAAGGCATTCTGGGCCATGGGGATCATTGTTGTCATTTTGCGCATCTAGGGGGAAACTAAAACCAAAAAAATTACTTTCAGATATCAGTGTCTTACAGAGCCTGGCCACCCATGAGTCCTACAAGGATCCTCCTTTTCCCAGCCTGTTGGTTTATCAGAAGGAGATCTATGGGCAACAACTAGTTAAGAGCAGAGCTACCACTAAAACAGAACAAAAAGTATTATTACTTGATGCCAAGAGCCTTCATAGAAGGTGGAAGATTTTTGTTGGTAAATTAACTATTCCGAAGACAGAAGTCCAATACAAGAGTTCAGGATTCCCTAGGATGGAAGCTACTGCTAAACAGGCAGACTGAGTGTTTGGCAAAGGCTTGTCATGCCCTGTCAGTGTTTCAACACTCAGAGCTAGTAACTTATGAAAACATACTGTCTTTTCACCTTCTAAAGCCATCTGTTCAAGTGCACACCTGACAAATACAAACAAAAACATGTCTGATCAACTTCTGGGAATGAGAGAAATCATTTTTTTACAGAAGGCTCAACAAAATTGTAAAGCAAAATTAGAGCCAAATACCAAAACAGGTACAAAATTCAACAGCAAAATGAAAAGCTTCTCAACTTGGGAGACAAAGTAATAGGTTAAAGAACTCTTACGCAAACATCAAAGATTGTTTTCCAAAACTAATGAGCTCAAGCTGACTGCCATGCTTTCACACAACTTGCAGCTAAGCTGCAGAACTCTTTGGTGAAGGATGTTGTGGAGAATGAAAGGCAACAACACAATTTCACATAAAACCCCTTCAGTATTACCTCAGGTCCAGACAATCCCCACCTAAAATATCACTCTGCAGGAACAAACTCTGAGGGAGAATAACTACATCTTCCCTCCCTGAGCAGTGTTGTTACAGCACTGGGCAACACAGATTTCTAACCTGACCCAGCACACCTGCTCTTATAGTCTTATGCCTTACCTCTGAATTTAATAGGACATTAAACAGAAAAATCTTGTTAGCTTGTGAGCTATACATCCAATTCCCATCTGGATTTTCAATCTTCAGTTGTATGAGCAAATTCATCTCTAAACTGAAAAATATTTAGGGTATTCAAACATCAAAAAAACCTAGGTAAACTATTAAGTGATTAAGATGTAATTTCAAAACAGTACACCCTGAGCTATGAGCACTGATCCAACTAATCACATGCTGATTAAATTTTTTTAAAAGCTTTTGAATTTACCCTTTGCTCTTCAGTTCCAAACTGACAAAGATTCTGCTTCTGTAAAAATATAAAAATCACTACCAACAATGTAGAACTGGACAAAGATATTTACTACTTCATGTGAAGATCAAGACAGAAATCTAATGCATCCTCTTCATCTGTCAATCTCTTTAAAAAGCATTAATAAATAAACCAGTGTATAAGTCAATGACTTACTCATGAACTGTGTTAGGAATAGTCTTGGGTATTGTGCTTCAGAAACAAGGGAGGATGAACCCCTGAACAACTTATTTCTCCCTTTTTTTAGTAAAAAAAAAAAAGATTTTTTTAAACATGACCTGCGACAGGAAAATTTGGAAGGAAGTAGATTAAAGCCAGTTAGGAACTCTGGAAATAAAAAATGAAAAATATTTAAATGTCTGTTCTGTCACACAAATTGTAAACAATACATTTAGTAGAGTTTATAAACATGGTTTGCTTTCCACTGGTAGAGGCTTAAGCCATTCAGCTATTAATCACATGAAAGTAGATATTAAGGAATATTATTCCACACCAGCTGTTACATCTTTTACTGTGCTATTATTAGAGAATAATCTTTATAGAACAAGGCTGCCTTTTTATGCCATTTCCAAGACATCGTACAAGCTGATACGATTTTCCAACGCATCTTCACAAATTGGTTGAAGAAAGCAGGAGATAACTACAAGGTGAAATTACCTTAAACTTCATCCTTCAAATCTATGTGCTATGTTCAGAAGAGACACTGTCACTGTAATCAGTTGATTACTTAATTTTTATTGTGACTGTAAAAATATTGCTTTTATAGCTTGCTATTTACATCAAAAGAAAAAGACTATTCTCTAAGTAATACTGAATGTTCTCTTATGGAAAGTGTATTAAGGTCATGTCATTTCCTATCTTCATTAGCAGGAAATAAATTCACATAACAACATCTAATATGATCTAGTTGATGGAGCCTTAATGAAGAATAGTTAAGATTGTAACAGAATATTCACAAAACAGAACCAACACTCCGAGCATAGTATTTTCTAATCAAGACTAAAAACCCTGTTAGGTGAGCCAGGTTTTTAGAGGAGCAATTGCATTTACTGTTCGATACACTTCATAGACTGTATCTGCAGACTCTAGAGCTGCTATTGGTTCAGATGTTGGTGGAATACTAATAAAATCACAAAAGGTATCACAATGTTCGCAAAAAGTAAAATTAGTGTCAGAAAAGGCCAGCATTATCCATTAAAGATTATGAGATTACCATTAAAAATAAGCTTCTAATCAGTTTCTTGAGTTTTAGATGAGACTGTACAAGCTGCACTAGGGAAATCAGTTGTCATAGTTACAGAAGAATCTACATTTTCTATACCTGCAGGCTCCTCATTTTGTTAAATGCAGGATTGGTCTCAAATTATGCTGCAATTATTTATCAGGGTACCTTTGGTTTTTACTCATTTAGAATTTAGATTGATTCTACAGATTATGTATCTATTAGCCTAAATTGTGAGGAAGAGGCTTTTTAGTCTAAGGTTGCATGATTCATTTTTCTCCTACTCTTCTTTGTGATTTCCACAGCACCTCCTCAGCAGCCACTGCCCTTTCATTCTCCCCAAGTCTGTTAAAGTCCTTCAGTGGCTCCCTTTTCTCAGTCTGCCTGTGTTTTTATTTGGGCAACCTGATCTGCTTCAGCTGGTCAGCTGATCCTCTACAGCAGTGCTGAAGAATCTGCTCCTTTCTTTGACAATCATCTGGCATGTACAACTGCCTTTCACAGTCTCTGCTACCTGTCTTTAATCCTCTCCACCTTCATCTGCTGATGAACCAGATGTTATTTATGTAACACTGGGTTTGATGCCTTTTCCTCTCCATTCAAGTACCTTAAAATTCTGCTGTTTCACTCTCCTCCTCATGCCACTTCCCAGAACAAACTGGCTTCCCCACTCTACCCTGCTAATACCTGTCTACAGGACCTCTCCCATCTCCAAATGAGATAGGTGGCCAACCCCACAATGATACTTCTGCTGCTTAATGTCCATGATTTACCTGCAAACAACTGCCAAAAGTACACAGCATACAGATGTACTCAAAACACAGAAGATAATGTACATGTTAGGAGGTAAAAATAGAGTCCAAATGTAAGCCTTTAAGCAGTTTATCTCACTGCTTTTTATTTTAATTAACAGGGACTGAGGGTTTTGCCCCCTCATGTTTTTTTCCTTCCCTCCTTCCCCTCCCACTCCACTGACAGCTAGGTTGGAATTCACGAGGAATAAAATATGAGAACAATCAATCATTTTAAACAGTTAATTATGAGTCAGTTAGCCAGTTTTATAACAGACATAAAATTCTGCAAAATCATTGCATTCAGCCTTTATACACCTTTGCCACCCAGCTGTGAAAGGTTGTTGCAGTGAATCCTTGAGCTACACATATCGTGAATGCACTTTAACGATCCCCAGCTGCATTTCTTTTTATTTTATATATTAGTTAATGACTTCAAAAAAACAATCTTTTCTTCTGTAATTCAAATCTATTTAGAATTTTGGATAGTATTTAGTCAATTTTCCTGAAAACTTGGAAAAGCTATAAAAAAATAGGAGTAAAATGTGCCCTTGCACCTTCTCAACACATGGCAGTTTGCTTGCAAGCTGCATTCTAGGAACAAATTACTTCTCCTTGCTCTTTGCTCTATGCCCTTCACTGCAAGATCAACTAACCTACTATCACTACGCAACACATGAATAATGCTTTCCAGCAAAATTGTTTTTCCTTTTTTTATGCACATATGTTTTCTAGGCAAAACAAAGGGACAACTGTTTGGAGCATGGTATCACTTACAGTCCTATTCTATATGTCTCCTGCTACTGTAAATTCCTCATCTGCCTCAGAAGTGCTACTACTTGTTGATCTCTATGACAGAAAGTCAGAGCTTTACATTGTCCATTAGCATTTCCTCCAGTTTTTAACAGGTAGCCAACCTTGACAGTTTCTATAAAGCTATGTTCAAAGTGAAAATTGCCCAAGGCTTTTTGCTTTGGTCTTTCTCTACTCAGGCCTTTTGAAGACCTTCAGTGGTGAGGTGTTAGTAAGCAAAAACTGGCAATAGGTGCAGCATGAACCATGCAGGGCTTTTTTAAGTGAGGCTAGAAGTAATTTGTGTTGGGAAACAGGCAGTGAAGCACAGTTGCAAAAGACATAGCTGCATGCAAATCCTACAGTTGCCAAGAGTGAATATGAACAGCTGGACAGAAATAGCATCAAATTGCTGAGAAGTGAAAAACATTATTCCGTAATTCACAAAGTGATTCTGACATTCAGTACATGACAGGAGTTGTGGGGAAGGATTTTGTTCTCTCCATGTCTGCTGCAGTGCTACTCATGGTTTTATCATTATCATAGGCCCAAGTCAAACATTAGGGAATATTTCAGATATATAATCCTTTAAAACTGAAGGCTCTGCTCATGTGCAGTCTGAAAAAGGACAGTTTCTCTGCTGTGCTTCGTAAATAGTCTTTATAAAACACACACAAGTAGAAAAGATTTGTCAAAATTTGACAAGCTTATATACTCAACTATAACATTTTAAAGTATCTTTTAAGAACAGAGCTACAGTACTGATTCTGCTGTGATAGTCATATTATTCTAATTTAACATTCCCTTCTTTCATTAAACAGAAGAGTACAGGCTATCCTGCCCTCTCTAAGTCTGGGAGTCTGTACCAGAGATCACCTGCTGCTAAGCACAGTTTTTGTTTGCTTGAGAAGGGGCAACTGATAACCTCTTGGTCTATTCCCAGACACAAGTCTCCCTCTGTTTTTCTTTAAAGCCATGGAAGCACCTGTGATGACAGTTTGATTATTGAACCAGCATTTTTTGAGCATTAAGGAAGACACAGAACCTACGCTGCTGTACTTAGACAGAAATAAATTGTTACATCTAAGATATTTTCTCACTTTCGTCACTAAACTGACTCACCAAACTGGAAAAAACAAAGCAGTGTTGTCTTTTGAGTCACTGAGCCAGTGGCCAAAACGTTTTCATAAAAATAACTTCTTAATCACAGCAGAAAATTTGGAAAACATATCACAGTATCACAGTGATAAATTTGAAACTCTCAAAAAGAATGTGCATGAAAATGATTTCACTGTTACCAAGTGATCTAATCATACCTGCAGTATTAACCAGTTGCACATAACTATTCCAAATAATCACATGAGCTTATCTTTAATAAACCATCAAAATATATGGTGATCTGAAGGAAACGACAGCTTCTTGACAAACAGTTTAGGAGCAGAACGCAAATTCATCCCATTCATCTTTTATTCCCTGTTCAAATTTTAATATTACCATAAGCAAGCACACAGTGCATAAGATTTAAGATTAACAACTGCAACTAACTTAAAGGATTTTATACTTATTTTCAAGCTTCATTAACAAATGCTAAGAGATCAAAACAGCGACTTCAAGAGGATACAAAACCATTTTTCTGTCTAAAAGAAAAAGTCTTGCTGATCTAAGAAAATGTATTCATCCTTTCCTGTCTTTTCTCTGGTTTGTCTGGTCATTTACAAAGCATAGGACAGACTATTTGTCTTAGACTGAAAGTCTAATAATCTTTCTGCCTTTGTAATCCATAGAAGCTTTTCTAATGAATCACTGGGTAATGGTGTTCTACCTTAAAAACAATATTAAAAGGATCCATTATAATTTCTGTAGTAGTGCTGTTGAGCTTTTCAAATTTGTCTAAAGTGTTTAGGCAAAATATTTGTTTAAAGATTTTTTTTAATATTCTAAACAAATGATTTCTTTAGATGTTACTGTTATTTCTTACACCACATTTGATAGTCAGGAAGACGACAGTGATGTGAGCAATAAAACAATTAAAAATATATCAGTGTCTCTATAAAAGCTTAAATCTGAGCATCTGGAAGGCCTGTACTGAGTATATCCTTATACAGATAATCGCGGAGAATTTATAAGCATCAAAGAATTATGAGCAAAGAGAAATAACATGTAGAGAAAAGCTGTTTCAATAAAATGGTTTTCTCCTCAGAGGAACAGAAAATGAGTCTTAGTAGGTACATCTTAAAGACATTTAGATCAAATCAGTGGAGCTACTAAGCAGAGATGAAAGCACTGTTTAGTAGTACAAAAGTAATTTGAAGTAATTCCCATTAGTGAGAATGACAGAGCAGTGATGTACATCTAGATAAGCTGCTTCCTTTATTAATAAACTGAGTTGTTTACCAGAAACAAAAGCAAAACACAGATGGTTTTCACATTTCATTTATAGCATTCTCTGTTGAGGTAGAGAATAACACCTTTAAGTGCAGAGCAGGTAGCAACAGGTGTGTTTGTAAAACTGCTCAAGAGGTAAAATGTCATGATCTTACAGAGCACTGCTGTGAAAATCCAGGGAATACGTGGGAAAACTAAGCAAAGTAGAGAGCTGAGTGTATTTGGCCAATTTAATTACTCCTGCTACTTGGCACTACTGCAGTAAAAACTGGGAGCCAAATTCATGGACCAGGACCACACACATTCCTTATAAAAAGGTCTATGAGAGTGGTGAAAGGGAAAAATTATTAGAGTGGTGAGTGAAATTTTTGTTATAAATCTCTATGCTTAGCTACATTACATGGCTTTAACAATTTTCTGCCTAGGTTTTCCACATGTATCCCAAAGCACTATATCCCTACAAAACGCACACATTCAAGACTAGTTTCAATCTCTGTTTTCAGCTGTATTATTACAATAAGTTTACATTCAATACAAAGAATTCTCAAACAACACCCTGATTTCCTGCCTCAAGATGTCATGACTCCAAATCACTTCCCTTGCCTGTAAGCTGCCAGTGTGTGCTATTAACCTCAGAGTCAACCAACACAATTTCCAGAATTCACACTTCTAGCCTACAACATAAGCCTAGAAAACCTATTTTTTAAATCAACTCTAGAAATAATTTTTTTCTCATGAAAATTAAAGCTTTTGCTCCCAAAATGAACATCAAAACAAATAAACACCAAAAGAATTAGGAAGACTAAACAAAGCAAGCCATGAAGGTAATTTACAGCTTTTAAAAACCAGTATTTCTTTTTTTATAATCAGAAGTTGAATCTTGTTAAGAAAGACAAAATCTGCACTTTGTTACTTCTACCTTCACTTGACTAGGCTTTCCTGTGGGATTAGTGGGACAAGATTATACAATTTTTATCTGGGTATTTACTCTGACTTTATTCCATTCAGGAAGTAAAATTCTGTATGCTTTGCAGTATCGAGACAGGCTTGGGTATATTAAAAAAAAAGAAAGCTGACTGAGCTGACAGCATCTGGGGCACTATGCCTGCATTATGGATTTACTATTGTGATTTGTCATGTTTAAGTGAGCCTAGATACCTAAACCAACATTTTAAAGGGGATATTTTTCTCTTTAATTTTATTTATAATTGTTTCTCTCTATTATTCAATAAATAAAGTGAATACTGTTAGCATATGAAACCACTGCTTATCTTTGAAAAGTCATTTGGTTGATAAAGCAAGCAACATATAGTTGTTCATGAAATAGAAGTGTCTTGGGAGAACAGCCTGTTTTTTCACACTGTTTGGACACAGCCACAAGGGACTTAGGAAGCAACTGTGCAGGTAATAGGAAAAGTTACACAAAGTGACTCTGTTGCTAAGTGTTAGCTGACATTTCAATCTACCACATTGCTTTAATATCTATCAGAGGAAAAAGAACTGAACCCACTACAAACACCTTAGAGCCTTCTGTTGTTTTTTTTTCTTTAGGCTTGACCCTGGTGACATGGACATTACAGTTGAAGTTGTTTGGGTTTTTTCCACCCAGCACTCAATGTCTGTAATAGGGCCTGTAATATAGGCATTACATGCAACTCAACAATCTCTTCAGCAGAGAAAAGGGCCAGGGTCCCCAGTTAGTACATAAAAAACATAACTGTAAATGACTCTACCTCTAGATAGAGCTTGCAAATCAGCTGATGATAGCCCATGATCACTAAACTCTGCTGAAGAAGCCCTTCAGGCATATTCTTGCATTCACATGTGACCACAACCAATATTTCACATCATACAGAATAATCATTTTCAAGAAGGAAATATTTTAATACATACTTAGTTGCCTGTGTGTCAATGACTAATTTCCTCCAAGATGCTGCCAGACTTTTTTTCCTCTCGGTTATATTTCTTCTCACTTCCATTTCCCCCTTTAATTAGAATCTGACTCTAACATTGTGATGATTAGCAGAAGTTACAGGTAGGAGGGTTGGAGGGTAGTGCAATGGAGCTGTAATCTAAGTAACCTTGATCTGAAGTTTATATTTGTTCAAAATGAATCTATTAATCTGGACAAAAAATGTGCATAAATTTCCTTCACAGCTGAAAACTGAATTAAGAAAGAAGTTCTTTTTATTAATCTACAATATGCAATCATATAACAACAACAGAGTGAGCTCATGGTTGGACTTGATGAGCTTAAAGGTCTCTTCCAACCTTAATGATTCTGTGATTGTAAAGCAATCATCTCATGTCTTCTTTCTCACCCCTTGCCTTTTCATTCATATACTACACAGCACATGACCTAACCACAAACTATTTCTCATAGAATCTGCTATAGTTGTTCAGTGAATCACAACAAAATTCTTTATACAACTTCTTTATACTATCAGTCTTGCACTGATTGCATCTAAATTTGGCAAGAACACTAAATATCAATAGTCATCAAAATATGGTTCTGACTATGGATAGGAATAATTACAGGCTAGCCCTGTTTGGTGATAATTAACCCAAAGATCCTCAAGGCAGTCTGCTTGTGAAAGAACTCACATGATAGGAATAAGATTCATTGCCAGAACCAGAGCAAAACAAGACTGACACCACTGAAACTTAAAAGAACACACAGAAGGAAAGAAAATGGTTCTCATTTATAATGGCACCAGCTATTAAAAAAAAAAAAAAAGAGGGGGCAAACTGTGTCTCCAGCTGTTTCCCTCAGATTGTCCTATTTGGGTAACTAAAGACTTACCTTTTGTGATCCAGATGCTGAGCCCTTAAATGAAGTGCGTTTGAAGGAGCCACTCATCCTCCGTAAGGAACCTGCAAGCTTTCCTCCTCTTCCTTTCTTACTCCCCTGGCCCTTACCCTCCATAAGGGACCTAGTACCCCAGCATCAAAGAAAACTCTGATTTTAGTCATATAGTCTGAGCAGATTTTTTCCTGAAGCCACCGATCTTCAAGTTAAAGCTTAAATAAAGAGAGACAGATGCATAAACCAAAATTGAAGTCAAATAATGAGACTCCTGTTCTGCTATGCACCGTGTCACAAGTGTTACCACCCAGCTAGACAAGTAGAAAAACAAGGCAACACACTGCTACAAACTGCTGTCCCCCTCCCTCTTCTCTACTGACTCTATAATCAGGCTTAATGCACACAGCTTCTGCAAGCTATGGTTTTTTAATGGACAGAGATTTAATAAATGGTGATTGAAGGTAAATCTACTTTAGAAGCAGCAGCCCAAAAGGTTTTTATTCATGCAAAGCACAAGGCAGTCAGATGGAAATTATTTTGGTAGGAGTAGAAAGGCACATGGAAAGAGCAGATGGTTCTCAGCAAACTATGGGTTAGAGGCCTGGTGGAATTCTAAAGGATAACTGCTGATGGCAAGTGCCTACAGCAGGTCTTGGGATGAGAGAAATAAAGGTTTTAAAAGCAAACAGCTTAAGATCACAAGTTAGGTTTTAATTACCTAGGGAATATATAGGTTGTGGTAAATAAGGTGTGGTGTGCATCACCTTCATGAGAGTTATTCTATGACAGCACATCAGAGATGTCTGATGTCAGTTTAAGAAAAAAAAAAACCAAGATGATAGATTTAATGCTTTGATCTCTAGTTCACCATGTCAGCTGAAATGTTTGCACTCACTTTGGTAGTCAGACTAAATATGGAAAGCAGTAGTGCATAATCCAAAGAAACCTTACTTACACAGACTGGGATAAGATGGGCTTGTACCTGTATAAAAGCTTAAATGTAAAAGGCATGTAGACCTAAGCCTTCCTTCACTTTGCATTTAATATGAGTTAATATGGATTCCAAAAGAAAACTTAAAAGCACTTCCTTTTAATGAGATGTCTTAAAAGATTATTTTCTCTTAAAAAAATACATTGGTGTCTTTTGGCATTTCTGATACAATGTGAAAATTTAAATAGTCATGTGTTTTACTAAAAAACCCTACATTCTTAAGGGTATTCATCAGTTAAGCTAGGAAGAGGAGCTGCTGGTATTGTCTTTGCTGCTGCATAAGTAGTTTTCCTAAAAAAGGCTCATTCCAAGACACCCATCATCAGCTATGTTGTGCTTGCTACCAAAACACCTAGACAAGCATCCCCACTTCAAGAGGAATCCTCCTACATAATGACATGAGCATACATCAGGGTAGTCTGAAATCACTATGGTGCTGCAACCTTATCATTTGAAGTCTTTTCAACTCTTCAGAAATCCACCTGTTATTCTGTAACTGCCAGGATAAACCTGCTATTCTACCAAACTGAAAACAAAAGGAAATGTCAAATTAACTCTTCAAGATTATTTAGTCTTGTTAATCCATTTATGCACTGTCTACAAGTTGGCTAGATTCAGCGTCAGTTCAGTTATTTAATGTATTTTTAACTTCCAAAAACTCTTCCAGACTGCTATTCTCTCATGGTAGCACATACAAAAAGCTGCAGGAAATCAGACTAACACCTCATAGTTGTGCACAATAACCTCCAAAGCAGATGACAGAGGGCCTATCTACAAAGACCTGGAGCAGAATGGAACTGGTGACATTTTATAGTCAAACTAAGGCAAAAGAGCAAAACGTTTCCCAACTACTCATGAAGTGCTTTGCTTCCAAATCAGACAACTTTGCAGCAGTAGATTCACTTTTGAAAGAACAACATAAACCCAAAACTAAGTACAAATGCTCCTCATTTGGGAGTGTTGCATACTTAAAGCTGTAAAACAAAAAATGTTTAACATTTGAACGTTTTGGTTATTCTGGCTTCCCAGCGGTCTAGTGACAGCACGATACTTGTCTTGAGCATTTTTCAGCCTTCTCCACCCCCCACATCTACACATTCAGATGCACTGGTCATGAATCATACAGATCACAGAAGCAGGACATTATTTTTCTGTCATGAACAGAAAGTTATGAAGCAACTTCTAGATCTCACTATTAGTCAAAAGAAACAAAACACTCCATTACAACACCATAGTTCATTAGAAAGTCTACTCCTTCTAGGAAAAAAAAAAGTTTCTTCCCTCTCTTTACCAATTTGTACCACTTAAAAATGGTGATGGGAAAGGATGGAGGAAGGGATGGAGGGAGAATCTAATGACAATAAATACAGCAATTAAAAATGTAAATGCAGGCCAGGTAGCGATAATGCATTTTGGTACAATAACTTAATACCAAACTAGAGAGACCAGAAGATCAGACACACATTGGGGGATCAAAAATTACACAAACACCAACTAACTGGTTTTATCAGAAGCTCTACTACAAATCACTTTTCTTTCTTTTCTTTTAAAACACAAACTATCTTTAGATAGTTGATGACATTAGGTGCAGACTAAAGAGCTTTTTACACATTAAATTCATGCTATAATTTCTGGCCTCATTATTGAGTGAGACCTAAATTATGGATAAGGTTATGGACTTATGAGGTGGAACAGAACTCAAACCAGCCAGACAAAAAAATCCAAAGCTTTATGTCCCTAAAGACAATAGAAAATAAATATAGAAGTTTTACATTTTCTATTTCTGAAGAAGCTTGAACCCTTAATGAAATCTTGGTGTTTTGCCTTGGTAATATGATAATTTTCCAGGCAAAGTGCTTTTCTTATTTGAAAAAAAAAAATTTAAATTTTGCAATACATTTTGACATCTTTTTCAGGTCTGAACAGCTGCAACTCAAATAACACAATCTTTACAGAACTTTTTAAAACTTCCTGTGCAAAACAAAACTTATAGTGGGAGCACCACATCTTCAGTTCACACTGCAATTACACACTGCAGTACATTGTTGTTTTACCTCAGTTACAAGTCTTAGCCATTACATACTTCAATTGTTCTTGATTCTTTTGTTTCTATCCCTGAAGTGCTGGTTACCTACCATGAGAATGAGCACACTGTAGATCGCTAGGGTCTGCTGGCTGCTGGGTGAAGGAAGTTGACTTCTTTTTCTGTAAACTACATCTCCTCAAAGCAATGCTGTAGTTACCTAGGCAAAAGCATATTTGGATTAAAAATGTAAGTTTACCCAACTCAGACAGCATGTAACTGGCAGGTGACATCTATAGAAAAGAAGTTCCATTTAGTCAATTCCATACTTAAAAATGTCTCCCCGTGTACAGTAATTTACTTCACAGGCAAATTACCTACTAATAAGAAAGGTAGTGACATCTTACTGCTGTTCCCAAAGAGGCAGAGACGAAAACAGGACAGTTGATCTATCCCTTCACTACTGCATCACATGTTCAGTTCCCAACTAAGCTGAAACCTTGGGGCACATCTAGAATCAGCTTGGCAGCACTCTGACAAATCACTTCCTTGTCTCATCCTAGGATTCTGCAAATGCATAGGTCTTCCAAGCTAATAAAAGGGAAATAAAAGTGATTTTTTTTTTTACTTCCATTTCTTTAAAATGTAAAACTTGAATTCTGAAAATGGGACTATGAAGATAATAATAAAAAACATTGTATGCAGATTAAAGGCTCCATAAGTGCTTTAGGAACATGAAAACAGAATAAGTAGAGCATTTTAAAAATACAGCACTGGTTCAGTTTGAATACTGATTATAGATGCTACATTACTACAGATATTTCAGGCCCTCACTTAAGTTAAATCTCTGTTTTACCTGTGCAAAGCCTAAAACACTGATGTTTCACTCTTAGTTTTGTTGTTTAGAATGGCAATGTTTCATTACTCTGGGCTTTTATGAATACAAACTAATTATTGTTTCAGTTCCACTAATGAGCTGTTCATAACAGATACTGATGGAAAAAGATGAGAAACATCACCAGATGTTTGATAGGAACCTAAGGTGCAAAATTATATAGCATGAACTACAATTGGAAATGGCTGAATTGCTACAACAAGAATAAAAGCTTCCTCCCTCTCCTATGTGTAGAATTTAGCTCCTGGAATCTATGAATTCAGGACCTATATCTGCCCAGTTACTTTGAAAGAAACACAGGTAGCCTCTCATCCTTGGACCAGGTGACTCTCTAGTCCCCTTGCCTTCAGTGATATGCTAAGAATTAAAGTTTGGAAGAGAATTATAAAACTCCAAATTCAGTCCAGCAGTTCAGAGAACACAGGCCAGGCAGTACTGGAGATGCTCACTAACTGGTATGGAACAATATAAGTGTGCCAGCAGCTCAGTCATATAGTCCTGTGTTACTCTGGATACAAAGCTGAGTCTTTAAAAGCATTCTACGATTTCACATCTACTCTAAGGGTAATGACAAAAAATTAATTACAATGACATTCATTCAGTCTCAGCACACTTGTGACTTTTCTTTCAGATAGAAAATCAGAATTTTTTCCAGTCCTCATAGTTGTAGTAATACAATAAATTAGATGAGAGAAAGGATTATACAGCACTTTATGTGATTATTTTACAGATCAGCTTTGCTGCAACCTTCTCCATTTCCTGTGCATCGTCAGTCCTGAGCAAGGACTTCCCACCGGGCTCAGACTCGTCTGTGTACTAAAATACATATTAGCCTAGAGTGATAAAGGATAAAAAGTACTAAAATTTTTCACCCCAGATGACCGTTATTATCAGTTTGCCTAAATAATTATGTCAAGATTTTTCTTTATTTTCCCTGTATTTTCATTATTTTCCAATCACTCTGTTTAAACTCAGGAAACTAGGTGTGGTAAACAAAATGCCTTTAAATTTTTCCTGTTAAATACAGTTTGAAATGTTTTTCTCCCATGTCTAATCGATGGCTGAAAGTATACATTCATACAGTTACTTTTGCTAGCCCTAGTATTGCAACAATGAACTGGGCTAGAGGGGAGCACCAAGAGCCCATAGTGCTGGGGACTTTGTTGAAGAGGGTGACCCTAGATTTCTTTAGTATCATCAGCTCCATCTGGTGGATATTCTAAGGAATATGTTTTCTTGAAGGGAAAGACTAGGATTTTCTAATACAGCTTTGTTTGTCCTCCCTTTAGAAATATAAGTATGAAAATTTCCAATATTTAAATCCTTTTACATAATATTAGCAAGTGGGAAAGGTCAAATAGGCTAAAATGTCCATCTTTATGTGCAAATAATTGTCCAGGAGAGGTTTAAAATTCCTCTCTGCAAGAAAAGGAATTTAGTTGGCCAGTGATCTTTTCCTAACCATAATGTACTGGTACTGCACATAATTATGTTGAGTCTAATTGTGAAAATCATTTTTCAAATGAGAAAAATAAAATACATAAAATACATTTGGACTAGTTAGTAATAATGGCAACTAGAGAAGACCTAGAAATGTGCATAAACGATACATTTTATGCAAGAACAAGACAATATCAAATGTGAGATGACTTCAAGATCAAAGTAAACATAAGATGTAGAGCAAGTTTAGAAGTAAAGTAAGGAATTGAGAATTAGAACAACTCTTCCTGGCCCTAGCCCTGATTTACTATGGGCCCATGCGCAAGTCACCCCAAATCTTTAATATTCTGGTTTCAGTATCTGAACAAAAGAAGCAATCATATAAACTTATGCACAGACTCTTAATTCCCTGATATACATAATACCATTTGGAATCCTTGGACAGATGTAACTATGATTACTATTTGCAAAGTGCTTGAGCAAACAATCCCTATTATTTCACAAGAACGTTCTCAAACGTATTGACAAGCCCACAGTTCTTCACAGTAATGAGCTCAAACATTTTGCAAGACATTCAAAGTACTTGGCCAACATTAATGAAACTTACCAAAAGAGACTGAAAAGGGAACCTCAGATGAACTTTCAAGGGTGTCCATTTAAAAGGGTTGGCTGCACAAACCAAACATCTCACTTCAGAGTTCACAGATCACCAGAAGGAAAACAGAGTAGAAACGCAAATATAATAGCACCCTCCTTCTCTGCATTGTAACTTCAGTACTTAAAGGTCTCTTTATTTCAGTACTTATCACATATAATGCGGTTAGGAAACACAGTTCTGTAATCTAGCATATATCAACGAGCATCTCCTAGGTGGTCTTCTCTGGCAGAGCTTAGCACCTCTCAGTGTATTGCTGCTTCCTGCTTATTCTCACAGCTTAACTGAGTCCTGGGACATTCCAGTGAGTTTTAGCGTTATGTTGGGGATGTTTTCCGATTACAGCGGAAATAATTGACAGATAATTGCCAAGAAATGTGTAAAATAGTGAAACCTAATTAAATGGAAGAATATTTCAAGAAGTCAATTAAGAGAAAAATTCACTGCTCTCATCTGCCTACCAAGCACCAAATAAAAATGCAACTGTGATTTTTGCTGACAATCTGTGTAGAAGAATAAGGTAAACTCATAATGTTTTTATTGATTTCCTGGGGATTGACAGCAGGAGTTGCTGTAATGCTCATGCTGGAGAAAGATAATGCCACACACTCTCTCTCAAAGACTGTCAGGAGCACCTCATCCCTTTTTTCTGTTGCTTACAATATTAAGACACACTCAATGGTAGAATGTGCCAAGTTAATAATTAGAAACAAAAAACTCCTATGCAGCTATAGATCACTACCAGCAGGATCTAGACCGTTTGGTCACCAGCCTGTCATGCCCTCTTATAGTGAGAGGCAATTGAAAGCTAAAACATGATAGACCTATTACCCAGGTCTCTGTTTAGAAGCGATAATACAGAGAATTCCCAGCTCCTTCAGTTACAGGTTCTCTGTTTCTGCTAGAAACATTTATCACAATAATACATTCAAGCTGACCAACACATGTCACACTAATCTCCAGAGATCAGTCAGATAACAATTGATTTTCTTTGCCACTTCCTAAATTGCAACAAGTGTCATTGATGATGGAACACAGAATGGGGTGAGAAATTTCTTCCTCTTTCATAGCCAGTCTTGTAACATTTTTGTAGTTGAGATCAAGAGTTAGGTATCCCTCTCCTCACTAAAAAGTCTCAGAGATACCAATAAAGACAAAAACTGCTCCAAACCACACATGCTAGAGCCAAATGAGCAAAGTGATATAAGAAAAACTACAATCCCACCTGACCTTGCAGTAATAGGATCACATCAAGATTAGTCTATGTCACAGATTAAGCCCACTAATCATTCTGCAGTCAGCTAAGACTGTATGTTTACTCACAAAGCTGGGAAAAACTGAGGAGTGTAAAATGCATATCTGTTGGAACAGACCATCTAGACTGCAGCTACATGAACATTTAGTGCACTTACTGCTGCACCACTGATTTTAAGGTGGCTTCAGAGAGGAAAAGCTCTTTTAAAGGGCTTTTAAACTATATCATGTGATCAATGAAAAAATAAGTATATTCAAGTCAGCAGAGCACTCTTATACTAAAAGGCTCTTACAGAATCTATTAGATCACATTCTGGCAGTCAACTTCTTGTCTGAGTGAAGCAGCAGAGACAGCTTCCAGAAGAGAGAATTTCTGCGCACCAGCACAAAGATGCCTTGCAGGCAGTGGGACAGCCTTCCTTTGGCTGGCAGAGAAATATTCCATTCGTTCAGACTGCAAGCAACAGGAAGCTCTGAGCTGTGGCAGCTCTGAGAAGGAACAGCATAATCACTGTGCTTCTCTGCTCATGAATACAACAGCTGGTGACTCTGCTGAACTGCACACTAGTAGCCCATTTCAGTCCTGCCTTCAGTGCCTTTGTACAGCAATCACTGCAGAGCCACACTACACAATGGGTGTTTGTTTGTTCCCTGCCTAGTACCATCAAATTACTACTTGTCCAATCATTAGGAGTAATGACATTTTTCATTCTGAATCTGGGGAATAAGGTGCATCTGGGGGCGTTTTCTCTCTCATAGGAAGTTCCTTTCCAATGCATATATCACACTTCTCTAGAAAGCCCATTTACTAGTCTGCACATCTTTAGAAGCTGTCCATTCTACAATCTCTGTCCAGGCTGCTCACATCCTTTTCTACACTTTCTGCACTCCTTCACCTCTGTCAATTAAAACGTATTCCAGGATCTCCATCTTGAATTTTTCCATCAAAATGTCAATATCTGACTGAAAAAGGAGGACTAGGGGAGTTATCACAAAATAAAGTATGTTTGGGCAGTGTTTCCTCACATGCCTTTGGTTTTCTACTCATAGAAACAATCACAGCCCAATGTCTCCAGATAGCATGGCTAACAGTTGTACGTGTGAAAACACAATAATCAAGATCCTGTCTTGATATCAAAGACAGCATTTTACTGAAAGCATAGTATAAGCAGCACCAAAACCAGGCTGTGCAAAACTTTAAATAATCACTACTGCAGAAGCACCAGAACAGCAAAGTCCCTGCATGGGAAAGCTAGCAAGCACCTTTCTCTGTGTCACCATTGTACTACTGCTGCATACCTTACCAAGCTGTTCTATTTTGATACTCATTTTTAAAGAGCTCCTGGCTCAAAAGAGATAAAAGTGCAAAATTTAAAGCAAACATACCCACATACATACACACATATCGAGTCAATATATTCCCTCCTACTAGTGTACTCGAAGCTTTCCCCACATGTCCTCAAGAAATTTCATCTTCATGTGCTATGGGACAGCAGAAGTGCAATGAAAGGAAGTCTTCAAGGAGTATTTTATGAGTAGATAGTATCTTGCAAGCAAATTCATAAGTAATGAGGTCCAAGACAAATTTGCCAGATGAAGAACACTTCTTGACTAGCAGAAGTTTTAGTTCACCAGGTGTTGTGTTTTGTGCTATGCAATAGAACATGTTGCTTTTCTTTTTTTCCTTAGCAATTACATCTTTCTAGGCCCAATCCCACATATCTTACAGGTGTTGAATTCTCCACATAAAATTTACTATATTTCAGAAACAAAAGCAGTGCATATTTTAGGACTTAGGCGAGAGTCTGGCTGTATGCCAGCCCGCAGCAGTAGGCTAAATTCCACCTTTAATGAAGTTGATATGAATTAGGCTTTTCCAGGAGCTGCAGGATTGAGCCTACTCTTAAATTTGAAAACTGTTATATCATTTCACTGCAGCCAACTAATTCTCAGCACATACACATTTTAATCAGAATTTTGACAGTTGCTTTAGTAGAGGAAAAGCAGACACAGTAAGAATCAACCAAAAAGACAAGATAATGCAATTACCACATGGTTAGATATCTGTGATGTAAACCCAGTCAAATGATTCTATTTAGCTCTTTGCATGTGCAGGCATTAATCCTCTCTTTGTTCTGTGTTTCTATAGTATCTAGCTCAACAGGGTCCATGCCTTAGCTTTCAGGGATCATACCAAAAATAATTAAATCAGTACCACCATGTGGCTTAAGGTTTTTAGTTTTAATCAAATTCATTGTGAAACTAGCATACATTACCTTCTCACTATCCACTATTCCCACAAACTTTTGTTTAAAATACTCATGAAGAGGAGAAAACATATTCAAGGCAGTAATATTTTTGCATCCATTAATAGAATTATTATTCCCTACGAAAGTTCAGGAAACTGAACACCAAAGGACTATTTTATTAGGATAAATCTAGTTATAACTGTGAAAGAAAAAAAAAAACAACAAACTGAACAAGGAAGAAACATGGGGTTATGACATCTTGAATCACTTGTATTTTTAAGAAAAGCAAACAAACAAAAAAGGTCAGCTTGATGCAAAAGGCTTTAAAGTAGTTGTGATGGAATTCTGACAACTGGCTTGAAATGGGAACAAGACCAGAAGCAACCAACTGTAGCTTTGAACACATATATATGTAATTACTTCTGATGACTGTTCCTACTGATTCCTTTTGACTTTTGCTTCCTTAGCTTAACCCACATTTTATCTGAGATGTCCTTGCAAGATGGATTCTTGGAAGAACTATGCTTGCCTAGTACTTAGTTTTGAACTTTTAATTTCCAAACTTGTGCAGTCTGAGGAAGGTGAGAAGGCACATTTTTATACCATTCAAATGGCAGAAAACTGTGTATCAAGCAACATTTCTGCAGCAAAATAATTAACAAGAAGTTGCAAGTAGTAGAAAGGTGTTTTGTAACGTTTCCCTTTGACACCTCTGAAGGTGGTAACTAGGGATGCAAAGACAATGTCTGAAGTGTGTTGTTGCATAGATACCTAGAAAAAAAAATGAGTTTTCACAGAGTAAAACAGATATAACCATGACAGACGGAGGTTTTATTGCTGCCATCAAGGTGTCTTTGGGTTGGCTGATAAACAGTGAGTTGCTACACCCATACTTGCCAGTGCATCCTGGCTGCTGTGTACCACTTCAATCCTGCAAAAACTCCCATGCTCTCATCTCAGTAACAATGAGGTGTAGGCAGTTTCTCATCTGAGCCACTCAGGGCCTGGCTAGTGACTGAGACCACTGCAGTCACACAATCAGTACAGATACAAGGAAAGCTATTTTGTTGATCTAATCTGATTTTCTGTTATGTGTTCATCTCAAAATAAGTGCGACCATATTAGATTCCAGCGTGGCTCGTAAAGTGAGTAGATAGCGCACATGTTCAGAAATCTATCCCTTTGCTTCAAGGAGGATTGAAGAAACAATCATGACAGTGCAACAAAAATAGCACTAATTAGATAAAATTAATTAAATTCAAATCTTTGCCTTGAAACTTGCTAATAGCATCAGCCATTTTTCATTCATCATCTACATCTTTTACTGTTCTATGTATCAGTAGTGCTTTCTTCTACAACTTCAATGATTGTAAAGACACCCGACCTTTAATAAAGCATTTAACAAGTACAGATCAAAACATGTACCTCTCTACTTTTTCCTCAAGCATGTTTCAGATGGCTAAAAATTCACTTTCATTACTCACTTTGAAGACAAGAAAAAGAAGCCCTGTCTTCTTTTAAATACAAGATAGATAGTGGCTTTGCTTAGATAACATATTCCAGGTATTTAAAAATGTTATTGTATTAAAATAATAGCTCAGGTTTAAACTACTTAGGACGAATTAAAGTTCAACTGTCAGAAGACATACCATAACTACCACTTGGGAGAAAAACCCAGGCAACTCTCATCTCACTAAAAGTAGAACAAGCCTTTTTAGTATCCTACTTTGCAAAAGACCTTTGACCCAAGCAAACGGACACTCAAAAAATAGCAGAGATGACGACCACATTTCTTCTCCCAGTTGCACTCAATCTGTTCATTCACTTTAATGTTTTTCTTGATACACAAAAATGAGAAGCACTTACCCTGTCAGACTTGAAGAAAGCACAATATCCTTGGGATGTATGTTAGTTAGAGATGGTAAGATAATTAGTTTAAACTCAAAGTATTCCCCATAGCCCTTAGCATGCAGAGGTTCTTTTAGCTCTGCTAGAGGATGTACAGAAGTCTATTCAGAGTATTAGAAAAGGCTAATTCCTAATTCCCTTGACTAAGCTTGCTTGCTGCTATGGACTACTACAGGCTTTATTCTTATTAGAGACTTACTGGTTGCCCAAGGTGACAGTGCCGTGTCACAGGTAGTTGTGAAAGTTATAGGCTAAAGGGTTTCTAAAAATTTAGCTTTGAAGGAAAAGATAAAATTATTACTCTACAGCCTTTTAAGCCTAAATAACCAAGCATGTAGTTATGTTTTACTTTTCCAGTATTAGCTGATATCAATCAAGTCACGTAACCTTCCCATTCACAACCTAAATTGGCACTTGAAGAAACAATGAGAGGAGATTAGAGAAGGTTCATACATGAACCTACATGGTAGCAAGTATAAGAAGAGCAGAAGGTCAAACCAGGTCAGAAAAAGGAGTGTTTGTGTTCAATTTTGGGTGTAGAGGTGTAACTTTGAACCAGGCTGATTACTAAACAATAGAACAAATCCTAGAGGGCTTAACACCTGTAGCTGTCATCTGCAGGACAGGGTGCCAGAGAAGAAGCTACCTTATGAGTAAACCTTTCCTTTTGCCTGGTTTGGTTGTTTTTGGTTTGATTGTGTTGGGTTTTTTTTTTGAGAAAAAAAGGCAAATTTAAAAAGTAGATGAGTTTCCAGAAGACAGTTGTAGGAGAAGTTCTCCAGGTCTATCAGGTGTTATTCTGTCAGCAGTCATTGAGTACTTGTCTGAAACAAACAGAATAGCACACTTCCTATAACTGAAATCACTGTGGTCTGCCCTTTTTGAAACAATGCTTTAGTTTCCACAACTGGGAAACCACTTACAATTAATCTACTTTGTAGTTATCAGCCTCTAATCAACTACATTCAGAGTCTCATTTTCTGCATAGCAGCACATGGCAAAGTAAAAGAGCATTCTACAGATTTGTATAGTGTTCTAAAAATAACTGGTTTCAGTTCTTTTGTGTGGCCTAAAGCAACTACAGAAATTAAAATTAATGCAACCACAAAAAATGAATCTTTACATTTACATAATTTTCAACTTATTCTTTACATTTTATGCCTTCTGGAGATGGATGTTCCCATCTGGGTTCTCACAGTCTCGATGACACACGCTGAGTCCTTCTCTTTTAGGTTTGTTTCCTTTTTTTTTTTTTACCGTTTTCCTATGTATCCCGCCAAGCTTTCCTACATCAGTCACATCATCAGACTCCAGCAGATGGAGCTAGGAAGTCACTTGTTTGGCTTAGATACACGGGGAAGATAAAGAGCAATCTAGTCATTAGATTAGACTGCTATTAAGAGTACTTGTTGATAAGAATTTTCTTGTGCAAATCAAATATCCCTCTGCAATTTGTTCTTCTGAGGCAAAACGATGGGCAGTTTCTTCTCTACTCTCCTACTATAAATCATTGATCTTGTATCAACATTTTGCTTATCCCTTCTTCACAGAGGCATGGAAGATAAAGGCAGACAAGGTGTCTCTCTACTTCATTTTTTTCTTTTCATGGTCAAAGTCACATATTATAGGAATATGCATTCTCTAGTTAAGCAATCACCAGTCCCAGATGTTACTAAACTGCAAAACCATGAATTTATCTTCACCTAAAAGGAAGGTGAAGTGACAGGGACACAGTCAATGCATTGTTTGCTCCTTATCCTCCTAAAAGATCCTTCCCAGTCACCCTGTATGGCACTGTTACAGGACAGCTTTGCTTCCCACCCTTAGCATAGTTCAGTGATACAGGCGAGTCATATATGGAATGTATGACGTGCTGCTTGTCCTCATTCCCTCTAGTAGACAGCTCGTGACTGAGCTCAATAATAGTAGTATAAAGCAGAGAAGAAAAAAATAGCTCTGCCTCCTACACATTAATTAGCTCTCAAATCTCTGTAGCACATCTGTTTTGACACCTCCAGAGGTCTTAATCTAAGTCAGGAACTAATTAAAATTATGAGGAAAGATTCTCACCTGTACCTCAGAACATTTACCCAAGGAAAAGGGTCCTGAGAAGCCTAAAGTCAGGTAGAGCACAATATCCTGGCAGCTTCTCAGGACTCAAATGACAGTTCAGGCATGAGGTCTGCGAGGGACAGGACCACAGGGCACAACGTTGCTGACCTATGTCAGACATGAGATACTGTTTACATACTGTAAATCTTCCTGGCTGCTGTCTAGAATCATAAAAGTGGACGAGTAATTTAAGACTTCTTCCCTCTTGCTAGGTTGCAGGTCTTGTGCTTTGCTTCTTACAACTATGTCACATTATGGAGCAAAACTGACATTTAAAAAACATGGCTTACAAAGGTAAGCTGATTCCTTAAAAGAAGAAAAAGGAAGAAAATACTAGCAGTTGGATTCCTAAGCCAACACATTTCTTTTTTCAACAGTGCTAAACAGAAGCTATTGCAATAAAATGTTTACTGTGACTATCACTGAAATTACTAAAATTAGAACAAGAGGAAAGAAAGAATGCTCATTTGAAGCCATTAGTCTCATTGTTTTGTGATTTCAGCTACACAACTATCTAACTGATGACTTTACCCATCAGCTGTGGCTTAAATAGAATATTTTGAATGCTAGCAGGCCCACGTACATAGAGGAAACAGACTTCTGCACCTTTTTGTATATAGCTTTAATCCAGGAATGAACAGATGACTGTGTGCAAAGTCTCGTTCTCCTAATCTCACCCTGATGTCAGCTCAAAACTCAACATTTCCTTCATTCAAACTCCTTAAACTCTAGCCTACTAAAAAACTGGAATAAACACACAAATAATGTACAGCAGGTGTTGTGCAGAGTAAGATCTTTGTTCCTACTGGGATATGTGTGGTTTTGTAGTTTAATTGTTCTGTTAGTTAGTTTACATGAGTCACTGCCTCTCCTCTTTCCAGCCTAACAGCCTTGTACCATACCAGCAGGCATGTGCGTGAGGGGACCTTAGGTAGAGTAAAATGAAACTTGAAAGAGTCCCTGCAGATACCCATGCAGCTGGTGATGTTTCTAATCTTGATGTAGAGTGATAAGATAGAAGTTGCATTGCTAATAACAACAATAAGAAGGAAAATGCATAACACCGAGGCAACCCAGGAAGTCCAAATTAGGAATGAAAGTAACACAGCTAACCTCTTCTGAGTGCTGGCACACCAACAGTTATTTGATAGCCAAGGCAGAATAAATAATAAGCCAATTTTTTATTATTTTTTTAATTAATCTCTTGAGAGAGGCAAGCAGGAAGGAAATATAAGTTGTCTTTGTGGAATGTTATCAGATGGGAATTAAAATTCCAGTCTTTACTGAGGCCTCTGCTGGAATGTGCAAAACACTGGGTACATTCCCCTCATGCACATACACACTTTGTATTTTATTTTTCCACGGCATGCTGCTTAAAGGCTCACAGCTGCATTCTTACTTGGTTTCTCAGTAATCTTGGTACATAAACACAGTAACACCCAAAGCTGCACTCCTCAGCCCTGGTGCCTTGGCTGAAGTAGAAGCTGTTACACTCAAGAGTGAGATGTATCTGAAGACCCACACTGGGCCTAGAAGGAAACTGCTGTATGAGATTATCCTGAGGTTTTGTCTGCTGCCTCCACCAAAAGCTTCTCAAACATGCTAACAAAGATGGCTTAGCAAATATTCAGTTGTCAGCAGTGGGACAGTGTGAGGTCCAACAGAACTCTAATTTCACTTCCAAATTGTTAGAATTTGGCTTATGCTGTAAACACTACTGCTAATATTCATCATCTATCACACTGTTGGTTGCAGCTGTTACCCAAAGCACTTACCTTTCACAAACAATAGAACATGCTTTCCAGGGAGAGGAGAGGAGGAGGAGACGAGAGATGTGATTTCTCTTCCCATGGTAGTTTCCCAGAAAATGTAGCCTGAACACCACAGATAAGGAAGGCCTGTAGAGGGGACAAGTATATCCCTTCAAACAGGACTGTTCCACAAGTTGTAACAGAATGATATGCTTTTCATAGTACCAAATAAACAAACCATACAGGCCACTTCTTGTAGGCAGCTATTCAATAAATCATGAAATAACATTGTGGGATAATACAGTCAGATGCCAATTACTGACTCTTTTTACAGTCCATTCCCACTGAAGTCAAAGGCAAACTTCCAAGACAAGTACAAAGGAGATCTGGAGCTGAATTTGTCCAAATATTTTTTTCCACAGATGCCTTACAATGAAGACAATACTTTAAAAAAATGTTACTGGATACCTTAATTCCATTCACTTTGCTGAAGATGAGTGAGAATTGCAACTCTGAAAATCCCACCAAATATTATCTGCATTTCTAGGAGCTTAAATAGCTTTGAAGAAATGCATTCATGCATGAAATTCACCCTGAGTTGGGGCCAGAAGAAGATTTTACCAACTCCATTGGGAGCTAAGGTATACTGAGGTCTTGTGATACAACAAGCAGGTAACCTTATCCTGATCACACTCTAAGGTTGCACACATCACATTATAAATTAGTGTCAAAACTCAAAGGCTAAAACGTAACTCTTGTATGCAAGAAGAGCATAGAGGTCACAGTAAAGAGCCAGGCTGTACTTAAAAAACAGCAACTCCTCACAGACTGTCAAAAAATTGCATTCCTGGAATCCCCACAGTACCAAAGGAGATGCCTCTTGTATGGGAACTTTCCAGGGACTACAAGTACTATCTAGTTAGCAGAGGCTGGCGACACAGAGTCCTGCCCATGTGCCTTATCACTAATTGGAATGAGCCATTAGTCACTAACTGCAGTTTCTGTTTGACTGGCTGAGGGCAATTAGGCCAACAGTCAAGTTAAAATTTAAACCCATAGATACAAAACGTTGCTTTTCTAAGAGTAGTTCAAGTACACTTCAAATTCCACAAGAAAGTCTCTATTTTCCATGGCACAAAAGCTTTCTAGCTCCTGCAGCACTGACCATATTTGAGAAAGCACTGTGCTCCAGATGACTGGCACCAAAGAACATCTGAACCAATCAAAGAATTTCATGAACACAGACAGTAAAGTAGTCAGTTTTCTGTGGAATTTTATCTTATGGACTCACTTATGTATAGTAGTACACAAGCTCATGATACATTCTCCCTCTCATACAATATATAATTATTTGGTCTTTTCCATTCTATTAACCTATTTAGCTTAGTTTCAGATGCTGCCTTGCTGTTAAAGCGAGCCAAAATTAGCCAAGGGGATTAGCAGTAGACAGACAAACAGTAATGTTGCATCAGGTCTCCCTGATTTAGTAATGCAAGCTAAAAATAATCTATCTTCTGTATAGCTATTGTTAAAGTGCTGTACTGTTGGGAAAGAGAAAATTCTTAAAAGTCTGAGTAAGTCTGCTCTTACTCTCTCAATATCTGAATCAGACTAATTTCTTTTCTGCAGGCTGAACTTCGGTCAGCCTAGGAAAACATAGGATTCCCTGGGCCTAATATTGCATAGTGCCAAAAGAACATTGCCAAGTCACTTCCAGAGAACAGTCCCCAAGCCTACATTGCCAAATACAAGTGAGCCTACCCATTTACTAGGAAAGTTAATATTTAATGGTTCTGACCTCAGTTACTGGGGCAGCCTGTGGAGAAACACAACTTGCTTCATTGGAAGACACGGTGGAGCAATTAGACTTTTGCATTCACAAAATTCACCTTGGTCCATTTGGCTGTGTTTCTATCCAGACCTTAAAGAAAAACAAGAGGAGGATAAACTTTAACTGTAATAAAGAACATACAGTCAGTTGTCTAAGACATGCCCACTTACAAAGCCAGTACTGCTACTAAATTATTTTAGACCTGGGTAAAATAATTTTACTACTTCATCATAATTTCCTTGTTAAATGAGGCAATAGTGTATGCCATTTTTTTCTACAATATATTTTTCAAAGATTATTTGTTGTCTATAGAATGTGGAACACTCAAGTGGCTAGACTGACCTACACATTATTGTATCTTCAAGAGCGACAAACTGAGCATATTTGACAGGTAATTTGAAGTGCATGTGGGCAGATATTTTGTAGCCCACATTCACTTTCATCACTTTTTTTTTTTAAAGAGTCTCTTTAAAAATAAAACAACATAAAAACAAACAAACAAAAAGACACCAGAAAATTAGTCTTGATTTACTTTAGAAAAATGGAAGAGTTACAGACTACAGTTGACCTAAATAAAGAACAGAAATTTTGTCAAACAAACAACAACAAGGAGCTGTGGCTACACTCAGTTATACCTATTACCATCATGTCTTACAGCTGAATCATTCAATACACTGATGAATGCCAGGCACATCTGTTTTGTTGTGTTTTTTATTTTAAAGCCAACATAATTGATAACCTTACACATTCTATTATGCTCTCACTAATATTGAAATGAATGCAACATTCACTTTGTTTAATTAAAGCAGCACAAACAAGAACAATTTTTAAAATGAAAAAAATAAAATAAAAAATTGAAAATAAAATAAAATTTACCATATGTCTCTTGCTTATGTAAAACAGGTTCAGTTCTGACAGATATTGTTAAAATGTATCCCTTCCTTCTGTGGTACTAACCATGTCTGAAAATGATTCTAAAACAGATCTTTAGCTATCTCCAGAGTGGGATTAAAAGTGAAAGGACATATGGTCCATTTTACCATCAGCTATGAAATTCCAACCTTTTATTGTTTTCTCCCAGCCATAATCTTCTATTTATGTTGGTTTTTCATTAGATATTTTCAGCCATGACTCCAGAAGAATTTTTGCAGTCCCTAAAGCTTCTAGATTGTAAACTTCAAACACAACACGTAACGAAGAGCAAATATTTGCAGTTAAATATGCACTTAAAGTTTGATCAACACAAATGAAGTTACATATGTACTTCCATGAAATTCAGTGGGATCACTTGATTAAGTAAGGACCACTACGACACAGAAACATTTGAGCAATGATGTCTTTAAATCATCTGTTTTAGGAGGTATGGAACTTACTTAAGTGACAGCTAAAGTGTTTTTCATAGTATGCAAAGTAATAGTTGATCAAACAGTCCAAAAGAAAAGGATACCAAGTGACTCCAAGAGCAAAAGTTGAGAGAATTGCTGTCCTTTGAGGAGTTCTAATTTGGTTTACTGTGCTTCCTCTGTTAGTACACTCAGCTATTCAGTGTTTTGGTATGCTGGCAGGATGATATCAAGTTTGTATCCAACAGATGATCAACACAGAGTTGCTCACATTATCAGGCTGGTCTCCACAAGAGGCTTTGACACCATGAAGAGTCAACAGTAAAGCCTAACAAAGGCCAAGCTTCCTGCCTATCAGCTAAAACTTTGGACTGAGCAGAAAGCACTAAAAATTTCCCTTTCACTGCCACTCTCACCACCCTGAAGGGGTTGCATGTGGCACCAACAGACAGCTAGGATAAGCCCAAAAGAAGAATAAACTGCAAATAGTGAACAAAAGCCAAGGGTAAAGACTCAATTTGTCATCTTTAGTAGCCTGATTTTCAGGGAGGCTAAATGAAAGATTAGGTTACTGTTACGCTGCTGAAATCAAAGGCAGAATGTGGGTAAGCAAAGAGCTGAAGTCCGACAGATCAAGACTGCAGCACAAGTATGCTTATTGTCACAAAAAGTTGATCTAAACACTTAAGCTTTTTCTACACTCAGAAATACAATTTTGTATTTCAGCTTTGCAACAGACAAACCATAAATTCCAGACCAAAATTCCCTATGCTTCAAAACAAACTTCAGCAGATAAATCCCTCCAGCAACATGCTGAGATTACCAGTCTCAGTACAGTGACTGATACTGCATAGCAAAATAAAAGTCTGTGGATATGTAGACCTCAATTTATTTGGCTCATCTGTATTCAATTTGCCAACTCAAAGAAAAGATGACACTCCAGAACAGGCACATACAAACTATTCTATCCTTAAATGACTTCCTTGTTTTGTCTATTCATTTAAGAATGCAAGGGGCACTCAACTGTCTCACCATTTTCAAACAACGTTGATCTTTTTATCTAGTCTCAGAACTACACAACTTTTTTGTGTGTGTATGGTTCTAGAGACCTGTATTTATCAGAACAAATCCCACCACAAGATACCAGTTGTCTATGATTATTTAACATGTTGTGGCAGAAGCCCATGTTGTAATGCAGTGGGAATTTACTAGCGGACACTTTTTCAAAATAAAATGGTGCCACAGTCTCAAGAGGTTCATAAAGTATTTGTAGAGCAAATCACCCCTCTAAAGAGCAAAGGGCAAAAGCATTACTAATGCACACTTGAGACTCCTGTTCTAATGCTGTGGTTTAAAGTGCTGAGGGCGTTCCTGCACTTAAGAGATTACTTTTGCTCTCTTCACCCCAGACACCCCCAAGGTAAACGCTCTCTACCACTGGCTGATATATATTAAAGGAGCTGGTAGGAAAGGGTATGGGGATGACACAGCATTTGTCCTGAAAAGTAAGAAAATCCCCTAAGAAAGCTGTAAAATGAATGTCTTGGAGACACTCCCAACTCAATGCAGTGACTCATGCTCATTTGCTGTAACACAGCTTTGCTGGCAGAGACATTAAAGCAACTGGCCTTATTTTAAATGTATGTCACGCATGGGCAGTTGCTGATCAGAGGGATCACTAGTGCCAAAAGGAGCTGGGTGGCAGAGTGCGTGCAATTGCAGTCCAGGGTAAAGGAGGAAGGAAGCTGTTCTACATGGTGGGAACAACCTGTTGTTTTTCAGATGAAAACTGTATGAGAGATGCAAAATTGAAAAAATCAGATGGGGACACTCACTTTCCCCATTTCCTGTACTAATGACAGAGATGAGTTGTTGTTTACTAGATTCACCCTTTGTTAAGAAAGACTGACACTATGACATAACTTCGGGGAGGGTCAGTTGACAAACGCCTGTGGACTTGGGCTGAAATACAGAATGTCATTTTTTCATGACTAACAGAAGTATTTCTCCTTGTATTGAAATAAAAAAAAAAATAGAAGTTCCAATGCGCAGGCTAACTACTTAAATACTTGTAATATGCAGTAACATACTGCAGTATTCTTGAAGGAAGTGAAGAAAGAAGAGATACACATTCCCTTCCTCTGCAATGTCTTTTTCTGGCTAGGTTCACACAGGCTACTGAAGCACATGGCTCCAATCCCGTATGACAACTCCTATTTCTCACGCAGCACAGCCGCTTTTTCTCTTTGATTACAGGGGATAAACAAATACATTACACTGTTACACAGACCTTACAGAGACACAAAGGCTCTTCACTGCTTTCGCGAGTACAGTTTGCGTGTAGTAAATGATACCCCTGTGTGTAAGGAAAGCGTTTCATTCCGTTCTCCCCAGATGAGAGCGTGGGTGGCCTGCTGAGGGAACGCACGTCGGCGTTTGCTTGCACGTTTCACATTCACCAGAAGGAAGGAAAAAAATTTGCCTTTGCACTCAGAGCAAGTGGAGATTTCGGTGCCGATCCCCAAAGCCGTGGGAGGAGAAACAGAGGGGAAGGAAGGAAGACGCTGTGCTCCCCTAAGGAGAGAAGGGACAGGACAGAAATCTCCTCACTTGCCTTTTCCTCGTCCCTTCCCCCGCCCGCGGAAGCTGCACAAGTGTCTGTGGCTCTGCGGCGGGGCAGGAGGCACCACTTCTTCCTCCCCGCCCGGGGGGAAGGACTCACTCCCGCGCCCGCCACACAGAGGGCGCGCAGGCGGCCGAGGCGTAGGCACGCCTGCCGGCAGGCTCCAGCCCGCCAGGCGGGCCCTGCCCCCGCGGCCTCCGAGCCGAGAGAGGCGGTGTAGAGGTGGGCGCGGCGCTGCAGCCGGCCCCGACGGAGGCCAGGTGCCCATCGCCTGCCAGGGGGCGCTCTGCCCTCTCCCCGCTATTAATAGCGCCGCGGCGACTGCGGGCGAGGCACGCGCGGGGCACCCGAGGACAGCAACGGCGCCCACTTAAAGGGGCAACGGCCTCCTCGCTGCTCCCTCCGCCGGCTCTGTCCGAGACACGCCCCCGTCATTACGGTGGTGGGGCCCACCGCTCTCCCTGAGGCCGGAGAGGCCGGCAACTGTGCTGCTGACTGGGTCTTTTCCTGTGCGTCGTTCTCTGTCGGAGAGCCTAGGCTGCCTCTGCGGGACTCCCTCCCTGCTTCTCCCCTGGGTTAGTTGCTTTAACGTTAGTTAGATTCCAGGCAGTCTGTTGAAACTGAGCGTAGTAAACAGGGATATACTGGAAATGGATATCAAAAGCACCCACATTTCACATACTCCCTCATTTCTAGCAGTGAGAAATGTATAAAGGAATGTATCTGAAGTTTCACAGCTTTTAACTTCTGTAATTTTGGACCAAAGCAGTCTGTTATTCTTCCACTGTTAAGATGTTAAAATGGAAAATGAACATATAAAAAGAAAAGTGTGATTTTTATTACTGTTCTGACAGTACTGTCACAGCTTTCACTCTGTGCAGGAGTGTTGGACAATTCTTCCTGAACTACACTGAAACAGCAAGTGATACTGCAGAGAGACTGCTAATAGAGCCTGCAGTGAGGACATGCAAAATCAAAACTCCAGCAACTACCACCTGGAAATCAGAACACTTATCCTCATGGAAATATCTGGGCAGAACAACTTACAAACCAACCTCGCACAGTATTAACACACTGCCTGGCTAAGTAGGGATGGGCTAGGAAGAATCACTGATTTCAGCAGAGAAAGCCACACATCAATGTAATTCATACTTGCACCCCAAAACGTAATCCCAAAGAAAAGTATAATATCACTTGGAACTACCAGAAACACTTGGAAGACACTTTTTCCATGAATGCTAATTCCCAGCTCCCACAGATGAGATATGTCATTGGGATCTGCATAGCAGACGTTAAGCCACTGGAGAGCTATCTAGTTGCTAAATTTAAAATAGAATTGGCTTCTTTTACTTGCAACTTTTTGTTACGACTCTGGTGCCTCAGAAGTCTTACTTAAGTCTTGTTAAATACATCTCCAGCCTTGTTTGAGTTTTGGGACAAAGTGAATCAAGGTGAGATACAAAGTAACATGACATGTTCAAGCAGTTTAGTTCACAGGAAACCCTGGGGGATTTGAAGCACAAAACACATTTAAGAGATTCAAGGCCTGAAAATCATCTACTCTTGCACTGCACGGGGATGCTGCACAAACTGATACTACTGAGGGAAAAGAATTCCCATAACAAGTCCAAACCAGTACATACCCTGTAAGGAAAACATTTCAGAGTTGTGGGCAGACCCTGAGTCATAGGCATTAAGTTAAGTTTTGTCTTTTGCCTAGGCATTACCACAGGTAGAGAGATCAGACAGACAAAATATGACACCCTTACTAAGTATTTCTTAATCAGGTCATATTACAGCTGCTGACAACAAATGTGTAACAGCTCGACGTGATCCTAATTAAAGTTTCTGCAAGTCCTCTGCCATGAAACACTTAGAGGAGTATGCAGATTAACAAACATGGTGGTTTTTTTCTTTTGTAACATGCCGCTTCTTTCCCAAAAACTCCATGTCCCACAGGGGTTAAACAGTACAGTAACAGATTTAAAATAGGGCGCAGGAAAGAGCATGAGACTTAAAAATAGATGAGGAATTCAGGAGGCAAAGATACAGGAAGAGTTCTCTGCGACAAGCTGCAACAAGCCCGGGGAGGGCTTTGAAAAAAACCAAAACTTGAAAGCCTTTGCCTCATTTAAGTCAGTCTGGGTTTTGCCAGTGCCCTTTTACTGAGTCAGTACTTCATCCAGAGATCAAACTTGGGTTTGATCATCAAGTGAATTAAAAGCCAGTGTAGTGGGAGACCGTGGCAGTCACAAACATTCCACTGTTTATGTGGAGTGCAGAGTGTGGTGGCCCTTGAAAGACACAGATTGGCCTCAAGTCTGCCTTTACGCAAGCAAGTCTGATAGCTTTTAAATTAAAGAATTAGAACAAGATATGCTTTTGTTCTGTCTCCTCCTCCCTTGTGTTTTTAAGGAAAAGGCTGGAGGAAGCCTCACTGAGTAACTTGTTCATTTACAAATTTTTAGCCTTAATGCAACACTGGAAGTAAGGTAGTACAATGCATGCTTAGACACAAAAGAACAAGAAGACTAACTACACAGCTGAGTTTGCGTATGTCTTGCAGTGAAATTCTTCAGGCTCTTCAACCTACCACATACAAGTGACTGAACTTAAAAGAAGCCTAACCTTTAGGTACTGTAGCAGCAATTCCTCAAACATGTATTTTCATCTGTTGACACTTCTGAAAGGAAGGCTGTTGAACAGCGATGCTGGGAAACATACATTGCCTAACCCTGCAGAGTAACCACAAGAACAGAAAAACAAGTGTTACTGCAGCTGGAGTCTTCCTTCCACAGCAGTAGTCTCAGGCTACTGAAATGATTAGAAGTCACCTGAGGATCTAGCTGGTATTTAAGTAACTTTCTTACAGTTATATAAAGCTTGCAGTTCAAAAGTTTAGTAACCACTTCAACCCTATTACCCTCCACCCCTCCAAAATGTCTGGCTGCTAGCAAAATAAAATATGCTGTCTCTCAAAAACTTTCTACTAGGTGTATCTACAAATTCAGCTCTGCAAGTTTAGTTGTGATCTTGGCTGATGGGGACTTTAGGGACAGCATAGCTTGCTCATCCCCAAGCAGAACAGTAATGTTTGGGACATTTGGGCAGAAAGAGAGAAGGAAATCTGTTGAAGGAGATAGTCATCCTCCTTATGTCCTTTTGCATCAAGAACGTGGACATATACATGCAAGAAGCTCAGTTACTATGCTCCTTGTGCCTAGCCCCACCCCCCTTCACAAATGAAGCTGCATCCAACCTTGTGGGCTAGTTTGCTCTTTCAAGAAGCAGGTTAGCTCAGCCTAATCTCCATTACAGTTACTACTGTCACACTTACTAAAGGGCTTCTTATGCAGACTATATTTACAGTCACCAAGTGATCACAGCCCATTTTATACTCTGATATTTAGTCAGTTGGATGAGAGAGTTATTTGAATCCAATGAGTCTCAAAATATGGGTATGACCTCATCAGAGTCACGTAGAAATAACTGCTTCCTCTAATATTTGGGTTCACGAGCCTGGTAGACACAAGCATGTGGCCCAAATTGGGTAGCAGTTGGAATCCATTTAGAAAACTCTGATTAAGATGATTGAATTTTGAAATGTTTTCTCAGAAAAAAACACTGAGTCTTTTACCATTAGGATGTTGCGCTGGAGGTGTTGGCTTGAGAGGAGTGGAGAGGGCCAAAACCCAACAAAATATCTCTTTGCTCTAATTTTTTTCAAGGGTTGGGCTCAGTTTGTCTTTGTGCTTTCAATTTGGTGAATAATCTTGAAAGAGTCACCTTCTTTGGGAGTGGAATACATAGGTATGAAGCATCCTGAAAGCATACACTCTGCCATATATAGATGAATGATCCATGACCCACGTGTGATCATCTGTAGAAACATTGGACTTCTGTGGACATATGAGTGACAGAGCCTCCGAACATTTCTCTTTGAAATTTCCAACTGGAAATAAACAGCAATAATAAAAGAGCCTCTTAAGAACCCTGAGTTCCTAAGAGTACTCTATCTGAGTATTACGTAAACATTCAGAGGTTAAGTTTTTCTTTCCCTCCAGCCATAGAATGAGATGGTAAGAATAAGATTCACCAGCATATCTAGCTTTTGGCAATGAAAAAGCAAGTGAAAACACATCATAGGTTGAGCAGCTCTTGTATTTGTAGCTCTATTCTGCAGACTGGGGAGAAGAATCACCTCCCCAGTGCTACCCACAATTTAAATCCCAGGCACCTTCTAGCCAAGCAAAAGTCCATGACCACCCCCCATCCTCCCATGTTTTCAAGGGTCAGATTCACTAAAACCATCACTGTATTGTAGTGGCTGGAACAGAAGAACCAAGGCTCTATAGTGGGAAAGAGAAGTTTGAGAAGTATGACATTGCCTATGCCCCTCTACTCTTACAAAGCCTCATACAAGAGCAGCAGCCCCAAACTGACAATTCAGTCTATTAACAGGTAGTGATTTCTATTGTGTATAGCTCATGCATACATGAGAGGTAAGCATCATGAATGCAAATTACTAGCATACTTCTGAAATTCAGCAGGGCAAAAACAACCTGATGCCAATCCAATTGTGAATATGATCCCTACATAACAAGACTGGCCCGTGGGAGAAAAAGAAATGTGAAAATAATCCTGTACTCTATGGCCAAATTTCAGCCAAGAGTAAAATTAAAGCAAATGGTGGGAATTATATGCTTGTTATGAGGCATGAAGCCAGAGCTAAAAGAATTGCATCTATTCAGTGTCTCAGCTTCAGAAACAAGGAGTGGATAAACAATTAGACAATGGGTTTGGTGTACAATTTCATTGCACCAAGTCAGAGGCACTGGGGATGTATAGACTTGTACTCTTGGAGAACCGATGCTTGCATGAAGATGAGCTGCAGCACCATCAGTTCTGATCCATGAGAAGCAAAGAATCCTGGCAGAGACTGAAAAGCACCTCCTCCCCATCCCATGATACCACTTGCAAAACATTCAAACAGTCCAGAATGCCTGCTATAGCTCTCCAATGCCAGCCTTATGCTAAACTGCATAGTATAGTAAGCACAGGGAAAACAGATTACAAAGCCCTTTGATGAGCTTAAGGGGAGGAGAGATTTCCATACTTTAAGGCCTCAGCAAGTACACCCTTCAGCCAGGCCTGACTGCAGTCCTGACTAGTTACCTTATTCTCCTGTTTCTGTAGACACTGGCCTTTCTCCAGGTACTGCTGAAACTTTTTCAAGCAGAGTGTGCTCTCCAGCAATACTCCTCATATGCCTCCAGCAGCTGTCCTGGGCCTCTACAACAGCACACTGCCTTGGCCATGAGTAGGCTCACTGCCCTGCTTGTCACAGCACTGCCAGCTGAGCACTCTTGTTTTATCAAAATGCCAAGACTCTGGGCAAAATTTTTAGCTGCTCCTTAAATAAACCCTCAGCTCCAGGTCTTGCACCCCCAACAGCACAAGTTATAGAAGATGACACTCCTAAAAGCTGGAGTTTATGGCACCTGTGGGTTGTTTCCTTTCTCCAGTTTCTAGCTGTGCCACAACACATGTAATGGGAAAAAGCTTGTGTAGGTACCATCCACCCCCTAATGTCAGCACTCCTTGGCAAAAAGTTCTGGTTCAAAGCTGTTTCCTATTAGCAATAATGAATATCCACTGCACTTCTACTTGCTAAGATCAGCCTACTATTTCTTTCCACTGGCCAAGTCTTCTTAAAACTAGATACAAACATTCATGTATTATCTTGAGCTTACTCGGGGTGCTGCTGCTATAGTTGTGCTAAGCAGTGTTTCACAAGAGGATTTCACACAAGATTTCATAATTTCCTAAACTAGACTGTACTAGAAGTGGAAGTAGGAGATGGGGGAAGAAGAATGCAAATACTTGATAGAATCAATTCAGTGTGACAGAGTCAGAGCTGTGGATCTGAACATCTGATTCAATTACAAACTTGAAGGATCTGAAACCGATTTTGCTTATTTTACACTCCCATTAGTTATTTGTCACTAGAGAGATGTTTGCCACCTACAGCTATTCACCTGGGGGACAGAGTGAGAAGGGAAGGACAATATAGTCTATGAATACTGCAAAACTCAAGCTGGAATCTCCAAAATCCTTCACTTCACATGCCATTCCCTGCTCCTTTTCCCTTGCCTTTGCTCTGTTACACGTACTCTCAGTTTTTCATTCACCTTTTATTATGTTTTAGTAGAACAATACTGTAAAGGGACAGTAATGAATCTGTTACTTTCATCAGGCATAAATGTTAACTAAATGCAGCAGAAGAAAGATAACTAGATCTCTTAAAAGACACTATACAACTTAGAGTTACATATAATATGCAGTTACAGCACCATAACTTGAATGAGCTCACAAAGACCTAAACGCAGGGGAAGCATTACCTCGTGATAATTGCAAAGACCTAGAGACACCAAATCACATGGCATAGTAGAAAAAGCAGACAGTCACAATTGTTACATAGCTCCTTGATGGACATTATTGAAATGTTTTCTCAGCATCTTTATCAAAGAATTAAATAGGCAATCTTATTTGATGAGTTACCTGGATATCCTATATAAAAGGTGCAACAGCATGATAAAACTCCACTATGCTAAGTGTTTCTCTTCTGTCTCTGATCTACAGCCCTGGGTTTTGCACTAGCTTACTGGAATGGTACACTTCTGCAAATATTTATCAGTTCTAAATTAAACAAAGATGATAGTAAATGATAGAGGAGACTTTTAACAGTTTTCCCACTTAATGTGAAACTCTAGAACTTCCCTAATTTCAATACTGCATAAACTATGCCCAGGAAACATTCCTACAAGGTAAACAGCAGTATTTGCTTGAGGAAAAATTACAATCAAGCTTTCACAGCCCTCCCTCTCTTAAGTGTCAAAGCATTTTTATTTACAGCATGAAACAAGCTAGTTAACAGTGTGATGTCTTATTTCTCAAGTCTTCTCTGAGACATATTCCATAGGCTTTGTCTGTAA
The DNA here is from genome assembly GCA_013396975.1 of Bucco capensis. Lineage (NCBI taxonomy): Eukaryota > Metazoa > Chordata > Aves > Piciformes > Bucconidae > Bucco > Bucco capensis. The sequence goes on along the minus strand of VWZO01016436.1, from coordinate 688,552 downwards.
TTGTGCCATTTACTTCCTACAGTGCATTATGTCTCTTGAAATATACATGAACAGTATGTGTGCAGAATACAAAGGGCACTTTGTACACTGGAGCTAATCCTTTGGGTTATGAGCAGGGAGCTTGAGGGTTGGGAAAAGGCCCCCTTAGAATTCTGCATCCTTGCCCCATGGTTGACACACATTAAAAATGCTTGTTGTGCTTTTAATTGTGTGATTTACTTCTTGCAGAAAGTCCTTCCAGTAATCTCCATAAAAGATGAAGTCCATAATATATATTATGTATCCCCTGAAGACAGCTTTGGGTATTCTAGGGGACCCTGCTAGAGCAGGGAGGTTGGACTAGATCACCTCTGGTCATCCCTTCCAACCTTAACCATTCTGTGATTCTGTGATCTAAGGTAGAAGATGATTCTCCAAAGTGAAGACAGCACTTGGACTGAGTATCTCAAAGTGACTCTGCTGCAGCTGTTATTTTTTACATACTTAACCTTCTCTTTCCCCTTTCTTTCTTTGTATTTTGTCCCTGTTTGAATTTCTTTGCCTGTTTTCCTTACTATACATTTTTGTTCTCTGGATGCTCTCTGTTTACATGGAATGCTTGCTATTTGAGCTGTACCCATGCAGTGCTTGAGTGAGAAACTCTAATATCCTAGTTAAGGAAAACACTCTTGATTTTAGTGGACCTCAAGGACACAATTAGGGAGCTCTTACTGAATACAGCTGTCTTTCCAAACCAGAGACACTGCTAGAAGAAGAGCTTCAAGGAACAAAGCCAGATGCGAGAAGTAAAAAAATCCTGACTGGCCTCAGGCAGAAGAGTTAAAAAGCAGGGCTCCGTTTAAGACAAGCACCTACTGGAAAAGGATAGACCAGAATGAAGAAGAGAAACAGACTTCTTTTCCTTATTTCCATGTTAAAAACAGATGTGGCTTGTCTCTGCTAACTAGCAAAATTAGTTTCCCACTAAAGGAGGAATTAGGGATGCAGCTTGGTTCTTTCCTTGCTCTGAAGGCACCCATATCCTGTTGTTTGATCAGAAGCAGTCGGAGACTGAACCTCCATTCCTTCTTGCACAGAGCAAAACACAGATCACCTGCTCTTTTACTAAGGGTCAGCTACTGTCAACTGCCTCTGCATCATCATGCTTGTTGCTTCCTGATTTTCATGGTTTCTCACACGGGAAATCCCCTAGCCAAAAGAAAATCTGTTTTTCAAAGATGAGCTAGGGAGTCAACCCTTAGTTTACGCAGTTACTTTCAAATACAAAGACATCTCCAGTTCTCTGGATGTTGTGAACTCCAGCCAGAGGGTGTGTGCTCTGACTCATTATATACACATTATCACTTTTCACCCAAACAATGGCATTAAGTGTCTTATTTAATATTTCTGTCATATAATCACTAAAGCATTTCCATGTGTTATTAAGTACCACCACATTGTGATCTGAACTGTCTGTATGGGATTATTTCTGAAAGGTGTTGCAAGATACAACACTCAAATATACAGAATGAAAGTAAAATCTAATTTATTTATTAAATAAGGTTTCTAATTTACAAACAAGTGCTGTCATGGCAGTGTACTAATTAGCATGACAAGTACTTAAGCCTGCATCCTTATTTTGCCCATACAAGATTTCTGTTGCAAGCATCAGCCTTTGTAATACAACTGGAAAACTAGGGAGTTATGGAAGAACATAGAAACACATTGTGAGTGAGTGAATGCGATTATATAATGGTGCTATTTCTCTTATTCTGACATGCAGCATGACAGTTTTGCACTATGGAATAAGTATTTTGCTATCAGAAAGGCAGCACCATTGCTGCTGGAGGCTGCAGAGTACCGCCCACTTAATTCCTCAAAAAGCATCCCACTCACAGAAGAGATTCAGTATGATTTTCTTTTATCTAGGCTTCTTGGAAAATGCATTACATCATGTCACTCATTCACTGTGCTTTGTTCAGCACTTGTGCTACACAGAATTATCAAGAACTGTTAAACAGCCAGCACTGCCCCGTGGCGTTTTGCTGTCACCACAGTGGGACAAGCAGTGCCTTGTTCCGAGCTGTTGTTGACCACAGTCATGGTTCAGATGAACCCTGATGTGCTCAGCTGGACAGAAGAACACTGGCAGCTGTGAGATGAACACATGCAATTACCCAGCACCTGCCATGCAGAGCACTTCCAACCCTCATTCATAACATTAAGCTATCCTCCAATATGCAAAAAGGCTACTAACCACACTGGAGAGAACATTACAAATTAGGCAAGCAACTGTTGTAGTGTCTACTTATTATCAGTTGAGCACACTAAAACCTAGAAAATAAGCATAAAGGTTACTAAGGGAAAAATCTATCTTTCCTCACAGGTGAAGACAGAACTAACTTCAGAGACTCAGCAGGCATGTGGCAGGGGAAGACAAGAGAGGGTTTGGAGAACAGCTACTCACAGATTGCACCCAAAAGCTAAGGTGGGTGCTATTACATAGACCAGTAAATCTTTCACCTCTTCTAAGCTTACTCTAAATCCACTTGGAGTTTACAGGTAAGGCTTTGTCCTAAATTCAAATGACTCTCAGCATGCTATATACTCTGCTGAATGTCACTGAACTAATACTCTTACTGACCAAGGTTTTTCTTTGGAAAGATGAAGAGAAATCATAACACTGTAATGAAAATCAGAGATGCCAGTGGAGTGACTAAAGAGCAGGAGACATGGACCAGACACAGGTCCTGTGCTGATAATCTGGATATAGTGCAAACATGGGCAATAAACAAGAAAAAGAAAGAAAAGCACAACACAGCTTCATAACTAGTTTTTGTTCATAAGGAATCCTACAAACAGCCTTTAAAAGAGCACATGTGTTAAATACATAGGAGACAATGAATCACAGAGTTTACAGTAATATAAGGCAGTGAAGCAGTATACATACACAGATGAGGAAGAAAGCTTGGCTTAGCTTCTCAGGCTCTGTTTCAGGGAATAGGATTACCTGCTGGATAAATCTCCTTTGCAGAAGTGGCAATAAAAGTTCCTGGCTGCAGAAGAACTGATAATGGTGCCAGAGAGGGGGGCAAAAGAAAAAAAATGAAATCTCTAAGTCAGGCAAATCTCCCACTGCTGCCAAGACATCCACAGTAGAGCAGAAGTCACCAAAAGCCCTGGGCTGGACCAGCCAAAATAGAGCACCAGTACACTGCCCAGGGGAGACAGGATCAGGAAAAGGGACTGCTTTGGGTTAACACAACTAGACAACTGTCCCATACAGATGCTCCCTCACTTCCCCCAGTGGGGTGGGGGAAAAGAATCAGAAGGGCAAAAGTAAGAAAACTTGTGGGTTGAAACAAAGACAGTTTAATAAGGAGTGTGAAAAAAGCAAGAAATGGTTTTATGTATTCTCACTTGCAGTTACTTTGCTAAGCAGTTTTCTGGTCCACATAATCATGTGATCACCTCTCTTAAATCTCCATCACACCATCACCTTTATGTCCAGGTTCAGACTATAAATACTGGGTTGCATGGAAAGTAGCCATATTCTTACCCATGCGCATTTCAGTAGGATGCACAGCTACCAACAATTTACCACCTTATTATGCTATCTGAAAGAATTTCCTTTGTCCTTTGCAGTGGCTCAATTCAGAGGCAGGAGGAAAATTTATAAAAGCCCCTACTCCAAATTTAGTCTGCAGCCTAACACAAACACATATACCTACTGCCCAACACCAACCATTATACATCAATTGTACCCAAACATCTGATCTTTTCATAATTATTTTATAAATATAAAATGCCAGTTTCTGAGCATTGACCAGTTTAGTAGGTCCAAATATTGCTAATCTAGCATTATATCTGCTTAAAATAGCATATTGCAAAAATATTCAGCTGAATATTTTGCAATGGTATTTGCACCTGCACTTTATTGGTGGCTTGCAAGCATGAACGTGAATAAATGTTACACAACATTTATTGAGTAAGCTACTAGATCAATTCACTCATCTGAGAGCTTCCTGGTGATGTGTCAGTATTCTCTGTGCTTTTGAACAAAGAAGAGCTTAGTAAAAGTGGCAACATGCAATAGTCACACATTGCAAAAAGCACACATAAATGAAGAATTAGAAATTATAAATGGGCAAAACATAAAAGACCAAAACAAACACTGAAATGAGTTAAATATAGCTCAAAATAATGATTCTGTGGATCAAATCCAATGGAAATGATTATTCTCAATGCATGGCTTCCAACTCCATCACTTTTTGCTTTACAGCTGTCAGAATCTGACAGAAGCCTCAGGCTCCTGTTACAGAAACTGAAAATAGAGAAATTCATTATTCTGTGTTTTATCTCTCCATGTTTGCTGTGCCTTAACCTGAATGCTCTCCTTTTCTCTGGTTAGCATTATTCAACTTGCTGTTGCATTTAAAAGAAGTTACCTTCTTTTTTTGACCCAATTCCACACAAATATGCACCAAATGGAGAACTGGATTTCATCATTTCAAGTTCTGTGATTTTTTTTTATGACAAGGAAAATTACATTTGCCAGTATTCTTAAATTTTTTTACATCAACAGTTAACATGCCCTTTACTGGTGCAGCTGACGACTTATGATTGCATGTCTCAAAACCACTGGCCACCAGCTATTATTCCTTCACTTGGAAGTTTTTTCATAGCATGTTACAGACCACTGACCTACAGCTTTGCTTTCATTGAATTGCTTTCCTGTAATGTATGATGAGCAGCAACCTTGGGAAAAATTAGGAGACAGAGAGGTAAAAGGAAGATGAAAAAGGAAACTAAAATTAAACCCCTCAAATGCTATAAGACAGTGATTTGTCTAAAGTAAAATGAGCTAAAAGGATTCTGAAGGTGAGGGTTAACATCTGATACTCTTCCATTAAGTCAGTGGGAACCATGGTGAAAACAGTACTGTGCAAACATTCAGCAGAGAGTGTGGCTAATCTCTTAATTTCCTCCCTCTCTTCCTATCTTCTACCAGTTCTGAATTATTATTAATCTGATATCAACACCCCCCCCCCCCCCCCCCACACACGCT